>AYEL01074194.1:0-191904 GCA_000484575.1 Olivierus martensii | reverse complement strand
TGAATTTTCAGTGTAGTTGGTTGATTGTGATCATCTTAATAAGTGTGTAATGATTTATGTATTTGTATGTTTTATTTCATTATGACAACATGAATTTTCAGTATAGTTGGTTGATTGTGTTCATCTTAATAAGTGTGTAATGATTTATGTATTTGTATGTTTTATTTCGTATTACCTGGGGTCGCGAAAAATGTCGTAATGAAAAATGGGGTCATGAATGATAAAAGTTTGAGAAGCGCTGTTGTAGAGGATGAGACAATTGTATACAGTATATTCGATATTCTCATATCTGATGTAGATTGAATCTATGAATGTTAAAAGATGTGTTAACGCTCGTTGTAAATGTTAAAGATTATATATATAAATTTGATAAGTTTACTTTCAATTTTTGAAGTTATTTTTCTATTTTTTACTTGTGTGGCTTAACGCTGCTTTCTACCCTGCAGTTACACGTTATTACTATTGAAACAAAAGAGTATATTAAATTGTAATCATTATTAATTATTATGATGTAGTTTCAAGCTTTGACCATAGCAATCTTAACAAGTAAAATTATTCATGATCATTTTAATTTTTGCAACAAGAGATCTTTCATATTAAAGTAAGAACTTAAATTCGTTAGGAAATAATCATTATTATGCACCCCAGGACCCTGACAAGTCATTTTAGTATCCGAGAAAAGAAAAACTTGAACTTCTAAAATATAAAAGTAAATGAACTAAAAAATATATATATGACTCAAATTTATGATATGACTTATTTAAAATACAATAAGCCTCTGGTATACATATTAATAAAAATGAAAGGATGTTAAAAAATAAAACTAAAAAGCTGTTTAAAATGATTTTTATTCTCATAAACCGTGTTTTTATTTTAAGTATATAGCAATTATTTAAGTTAAGTCACTATATTGCTTATAATATTTACTTTATTTGGCGACGGGCACTTTTAGGACCCACCACAGGTTGGCCAATATCCATTGTAGGATCAATCTTAAGGTTGAACGATGAGGCTCAACAGGCCGATCCCGGATTCCTCTTGAAAAACTAAAGGTATGAGATTCAGTATTGAACCCGGCTCAAACGTGTAAGCAAACGCTTAATTAAATATATAATAGATTTATTTATAGTTTGTATTATATATTTTCCAATAAAATTACAGAAATATTAGTAACATATAAGGATAAAATCTTGTAATAAATAAACTAATGATTTGATAAATAATTATGAAAATAAAACAAAAAACATCATAAAAATCGAATTGTTAACAATTATGAATTTTTCTTTTGGCACCTCCTTCAGATTTGACTTGAGGCAAGAACCTCGTTCGTTTCATCCTCGGCATTGCCCTATAGCAGCTGACAATAGCATTTTTGGCTCGCAACGCAAGATCATATATGATGCAATGACACTGTCATTGCAAACTATCTGCCGGCCGAACGAAAACATGTGCTTACCATGTTCTGCAAAATATGTAATTTCAATCATTGTGGAAATTTATTTTTATACTAATAAAACTAATTAACAGATTTATCTTTCGAATGTTTACAATGCAGTGAATTGCATCATTTCCGCATAATTTTCAACATTATCGTTGGCTGATAAAACAATCTACTTGGAGGATCTGGATTTAATTCAATAGTCCACATCAGACTTTTCAAGAGGATGTTCTGGCCCGGAAATTTTAATTCAATTTTTTCAACATTCCGATTGGCCTCTCACTAGTATTGGCCAGCACATAATAAACTCCGAAATGGTAGCCGCTAAAATATGTCTTTATGTGATATGAAGCTGTTTATATTGCAACACATATATGTATCACAGCATAAATATCTTCTCGAAAGTGTGAGAAGCCCGTAATGGTCTAATAAAACATAATAGATAAATTATAAGCTATTGAGATCGCCTTATTGTATCTATCACTCTTAAATTTAAACTAATTATTGTAATTGAAGAGTATGCCTATCTTATACTTTTATATCAATAATAATTATGGTAGAATTTGCATAACTATTTTTCTTTTTCTTTCTATCTTTTATATCAATTTCCAACCAGTGATTATTATGCAACGAGGCAATTTCAAAATTAATCGCGAAATTAATCATGCTTCTGATAAAATTCGCTAAATGAAGATCGACAGACAAGATCTGAATCCTCGAAAACTTTATACAGTGCATTCGAAAAGTAAATATACACTTATTTTACTATAATACATACATAGGTGTATAGTTACTTTTCGAACGCACTATTGATGGTAAATATGACATTGATTACTGAACTATTTCATAGGTAAGGTCTTATCAAACGGCTATCCGATGGAATCAATTGTGTATTCTAATAGGTTTATTGCATTAGTATTTGATTTTCATAAAGAGCGTAAAAAGTTAAAGTTAAAATTTATTTAATTTACTTAATTAATAAATAGCTGATATCTATATCCCCTCAATCATATCTAAGATCAAATTTTTAAAATTATATTTTAGCCTATTCTTGAAGTTTGATGTTTGGTTGAGACTTTCTCATTTTCAGGAGCAATTTTTATTTAAATAATGTGAATAAAAGTATTTATCTCATCAACTTTTCCTAAATATCTTCACAAGAATTTGTTTGGTGAACATCATTTCCAGTTCCAAGCTTAGATAAAATATTAATATTTCATATAAATTAAAATAACATTCCATTAAATTTTTATAAAATGAAATTATTTCTTTATTTTTTGTTCTGTATATTCAGGTGCCAAAATAATTTAAAAGTCATGTATGATCTTTAAATTATTTTGGAACATTTTGAGATCAATCATTGTTTAATTAAATTTCTAGAAAAATTACTCAGTCAAGATAAACTAATTGAACAGAATAAAAATTTTCCATTTTTTATGATTGTTTCTGTGTGATAATATAATAATTGAGTGACTGTGCTTTATTAATGTAATAACCAATTGTTTTGAATTAAAATAATTGTTATGATGAACGTTAATGAATGATATTCAGATCTAGTCTTTATGCATCGTTGGTCTGAAACCACCATTGTTATATTTCGGGTATAATATTGTGATTGTTTCAACACAAAATGAGGTCGGACACGTGCTTTGATTACTCACATAGTAATCTACAGAAAAATATCAAAATTTTATACTATAAACTTATAATTTTATTTTATCCAGTTAAAACATCAACAGATAAGTTTCGTTCAGAGATTAATGTAAAATATATTTGGAATTTTGCAAGAAACTTTGATCATAACTTTATCGTCATCATCACCATCGTTTGGCGTGCAAGGTAAATCGATAATGTATTAATTAATATACAGAAACGTAATAAGAAAAGTTGCGTGTGGAAATACTTAATGCTGTCAATAGGGAACCAGATTAATTATATTAATCAAAATTTCCATGTCCCCTTAAATTATGATAATGATATAACTTCTCGAATTGGATTTTCTGTTGCTAAGAATAAATACCAAAACGAGTTTAAATAGCATAATTTTGTATTTTAAAATAGCAATATTTATCACTCAATTATATTTTTCTCTACATATTTATATTATTGTGTTAATTAGTTGAGATTAAAACTATTTACCAAACAATTTTATATTTTTTTCGTGACTGATACTGAAAACTTTAAATAATTTTA
Organism: Olivierus martensii; assembly: GCA_000484575.1. Taxonomy (NCBI): domain Eukaryota; kingdom Metazoa; phylum Arthropoda; class Arachnida; order Scorpiones; family Buthidae; genus Olivierus; species Olivierus martensii. Next base: position 188,273 of record AYEL01074194.1, on the reverse strand, counting down.
AAATGCAGAAAATGAAGTTTCAAGCACAATGTGCTTAAAACTTCGTGTCATTCAATATTATAAGTATACAATAAAATGCAGCTTGTTTATATACTTTTTTGCTGATTTTATATGATTTGCCTCACATCCTCTTCAAAATTGAAGCAATGATATGGTACAAGACTTATTTAAATTTCAGTATTTATTCATAAAATATCATTTTTTAATACAGTAGACCTATATTAAAATAAATTTCCTCTTGTTCTTTTATACTTATTGTTATTATCTTCTTATGTTTCTTTTCACCGAATGATAATTAAGCTTTAAAAATAAATTATTACTTAAATAAAACCACTTCACAACTTGTTTTTCTTCGAAGAAAGCTGAGAAGTGGAGGAGTATTGAGGCTGATACCGATTCTATTATTTAAGCTTCGATTTAAAATTACATATAATAATCCTTGGTGAAATTTACCATTATTAGCATTTAAAAAAAGCGTAGTCATTTTCGTAATAGTTATTTTCAAATGTTGTCATAAAATTTAAAGCCATAAATTTTCTAACTAAATCATATTTTTACAGAAATAAATAAATTACATAAGTACTCGTGTAGGAGAAAATAATTATAATACAGTGTCTATTAACCTAAAAAATATTAAAATAAAAAAATTTCACATAAATATTAAACATTTCCTGGTAATTAACCGATTTTGTAGCATTTTTATAGTAATTAAATGTGATTATTAAATGGCGTCACTCTGACGTGCGATGCATTCAAAACCGTCACACTAGACGTAATTCTCATTCATCATTATTTAAAATCGTATGTTTGAATGAAAGTTACATCATTATTTTGAAATTCCAAGTTTTATTATTGAAAACAATTTCTATTAGATAATTTCTCGAAAAGAAAATAAAAATAATTTTTCACCAATAATATTACGGAAAAGTTATGATGACGTAATTGAACGGTTTATATTAACCTGCGGTTAAGGTCACTAGATTTTCACTTCGTTATTTTAAAAAATTTTATAATATATAATCAATTAATAGATTTTAAGATGATAATTTTGATAAATATTACCGAAATATAAATTTTTATACCAATTTTTTAAAAAGTTTTAAGTAATCTAATGCACACTAATTTGATGGTATTTTTAACACAGAAGAAACCAAGGAAGAAACACTTTTAATTGTTCGAAATGAATAAAAAAATTTAATTAATAATCTGTGCAATTGTAATTTATTGAAAAATTAGCTTAAATAATTTTATAAATTCAAAATAAGTTAAAAGACATTTTTCTAAAAATTACTGTAATTTAATTAAATAGAAAACAAAATAAAAAACAAAACCGGTAGTTCGCTTCCTTTATTGCGTAATTTTTTCGTAGATTTAGGTCGGCAGATGGCGTATGGTCGTCATAACTTTATTGTTTGAAAGTGCAACGTGACTTACTCTTTCGTCTCTTCGTTTGAGGAAATTCATTTATTAATTTGACACTTGAGAGGATGACTAGTATAATACTTGAAAGGTCTTATCCTGGCTACGATAACGATGGGTTAATATTTGATTTTGACGATCCTGACATATCTAACTCAAATAACAGTAATTCTTTAGGTAAGTACTTCAATTTTTCCTTAACGTTGATTCTCATAATTTTATAATCCTAAACAAAATATTTTGCATTCTACAAACAGTTATTTGCCTATACAATAAAATTTTGTTATAAGTTAGCACACGTATATATAATTATAAAAGCGTTATTTTTAAACACTTCAGTCTCCACTTTCGTTAAAACAGCAGTACACTTGGTAAACCATAAACTACAATTGTTCATGCATTCGTCCTTTTTCAAATTTTAGTGAATTTTAATTCTTATAAAGCTATGTAAATTTACAGTTCATATATTAAGTTAAGTGTTTTGATTGCTACATAAAGTTTATAGATCAATTTATACATATCGTGTTATTACTAAAAAGTTTTAAAAAATTTTTAATTAGTTTTTAATTAAGATCCAAGATTAAATATTAAAATGTCTATTTTTCTTTATGATGTTTTAAATGTTTCAAAATCACATTTACAAATTGAAATTATCACATGTTTTATTATAGAAAATGACTCAGAGTTTGAAAATAAAACATAAGTGTTGAAAGTAGTAATGAGCTTCATCCATGATTTCTATAAGCAATCAGTTATGTTCTGCACACTCATGCTTTATTGCTACATCTTTTTGTATATAGATAGATAAAAATTGCAAATAATGAAATTAGAATTTTTTAATTGCAATTCTGAATTACAAATCTGTAATATAATTACTTTCCTAGTCTTAATGATGCTTGGATACAAGCTGATAAAATCATGGTTAAAAAAGATAAGATTTCGAAAATTTATAACAGTTATTTTTATTTAAACATGTTGGTGGATTATCAGTTATCATCTAATTATTGGTACAGATGTCCTATTAGGAAATGTCTTTACTTCTAAAAATTGAAATGTAATAAATTGCAATATCTAATTTCTAAATGTATAAATTATATATAATTCTTATCAAAAGTTTGAGAATGTTCAGGACAGATTTTTGTTTAGTCTATTCTAGCATTCGTGTGTTGCCAAAACTATCATCCAATAAACTTTTTTGTAGGTCAAACATGCTTCTACTGCCAAAACTATCAGATCAGAATTTACTGAGTGAATATTTGTTATGCAATTTTTTTGTTCTAATTTTCTGAACTTCAATGGTATTCTTTGTCCTTCAAAATTTACACAAAATTTATGTTGAATCTACATTAAAAAAAAAATAAATTTTTCATTATATAAAAGAACTCTATCAAAATTAATATAACAAGCAAAATGAAGTAGAATTAAAACAGCATTGAAAGATTTAGTTTAAATATTTTTAATACTGTTGAAGTGATAAACCTGTTTTACAAAACTAATATGATTATCTGCTTGTTGAATAATGGATATTGAAAATAATTTTAACACAATGAAGGGTACAGCACTGTTCACACATAAGATATGGCTGAACTAGTTTCTTTATTGAGATTCAAGGACATTTCCTGGTTGGCTGTCACAGAGATGCAAAGAATATTTTCAGAATACAATGAAAGAAGAGAAAATGTAATTTTTTTTTATTAGGAAAAAACAATAGTTGCCAGAAAATGAATATTAAATTTTTCCAAGCTTGATTTACTACAACAGCTAATATAATATATATATATTAAAACAGTTACATACTGTGTATATTTTTTTCTTTTAGATTATTATTTGCAAGGAAAAAATTCAACTGTTGAAAGTATAAACAATATAGTATAATAACTTTCTTTTAAACTATGTTTCATTTTACTTAAAATAAACACAAATCTTTCTATCTGCTCCTGCCCTAGTTGAGTCATTACTTTCTAATTGGAATTTTTTATTTTTTTTCCAAACCACCCAGAAATGTCAAGAAAGTAGGAAAATGTTTTGATATTTTACCACTTCCTGGTCGAAAATGTTTCTGGATAAATGGGTCGATTGTTTTGACATTTTTAAATGAAACCTGGCCTCTTTGATTAAAACACAAAAAGAAAAAACAAACTTTTCTATCCTTCACTTTCCTGTCATTAATATCTGGTTTTCGCCACATGGGTCAAACACCTTTTGACATTTTCCTTCCTGCCTTTTAAGGAAATGATAATTTCAGTTAGGTAATGACTGATCAATTATTTTTGCCTAAACGTTTTGGTATAATTTAAATTTCTGCATCCTGTGGATGTGTTTTCTATTTCTATTTGCATAAGTCATGGAACTTTTTAAACATTTGATTTGAGCATTGCTATTTTCAAATAGATTTGTTAATATGGCTCACCATGAATCTCTACTAAATAAAATAGATAAAATAAATATAATTTTTAAATTTATATTAATTTTAGATGACTTGGTTAATAAATTCATAACACATTGAGTTTGTATTGCTGCATAAAAATTTTTGATTATTTTTAGGTGAAAATTTATTTTATCAATAAACTTTTTTTAAGGCAAATTAAAGAATTAATAATTAAATGAATGAAAGGCAAGGAATCACAAACATTTAAAGCAGGAAAAATATACTATTTTATTATTAGATATATACTACATATACTTAGCAGCAGAACTTTGTAGTTTATAGTTAAATGAATGAATTCATGCAGTTATCTTTTATGTATTGAATTAATTGTTTGTTTATAAGGGGGATGATTTCTTATATCATTTCATATTATACAATAAATTTTTCTTCAGTATTTTTTGATATCTGGAAGAAAATGTAATTTTAGGTCATAAACAGATTTATTTTCTGACCACTGGGTGGCTGCAGTAAAGCTTTTTTAACGCCAGTGATTAAAAACAGCTTCCTGATCTGTATGAGGTAAATACAATGTTAAGCTAGTAAACAGATTTTTTCTTTCTCATCTGTAGGTGGCAACAGTTTCTGATCCTTGCAAAAACCAAATATCTTAAATCTCCTAGTAAACATAATTTTCAGACGTATAAATAAAGAGCAGATACATCTTAAAGTAATTCAGTTTAAATATGGATATATAGCATGAAATATTTTAATTATAATACAATAATAATAAAAGTTTTAAGCTTTGATATTATGATAATAATCTATGTGCATGATAATTATTCTTATCAAGAATGTTTGAAAATAAAATATTCTGTAACCACATAAGATGTGGAAAAAGTAGATGATCACCAGTTAAGATTACACAGATAATTTTTGGACTGAATAGACAGATTTTTTGACCTCTTAACTGATTAGCATTTAAACCCCATAAAACAAATATTTGTTTATACAGACTATAAATAAAGTTATCGTTCAGAAAATTGCAGATTTTTCATCCGTTGCACAATAATCTTATGACATAATCTACAACATTTAATTGCTATTTTAAGAATGCGCTAGTTTGACTAATCTCCGATAAACAATAGAATACGAAATCGAGCTGGAATACACGATAATATCTGATATAATAGTGTATATATCTGTACAAGAACTTATCACACGAATGCAAGTAACTGGCAGAGTCTGGATCACATTTGCACACAATATTTATCATTTCTATTCTCTTGTCGTATTAGTGTATGGAAATTTTCTTGATCTGAAATGTCTGCTATACTTCCTGACACCTGACGTCACATGTGGGTGTATGTAACGTCCTTGACTGAAGAATTAGTAAAGTACGGTCAAGGCAAAAACGAAAAAAAAATTCAGGTAGTTCATAAGATATTTTTTTTTTAATTATTTATTCACAAAGCCTATTGTAGTTTCGTCACTAGTTATAAATCCATCCTTGTTTTGGTTTTAACCTGATAGGATAAGTTGACAGCTGACATCCGACATTGTTAAGTAATGCGGACGTTACTATGTAATGTTACGAAATGCTAAAAATTGTGATTAAAAAATAATAATAAAAAATATTAGTATATATAGAAATATGTTGCGATTTTTTGAAAAATGTGTTGCAATTTATTACATTTTTTTCCATCGTAGTTTGTTTTTTAATACATCTTTGCAATTACTATGTATAAATAAGCCGCACCTTCTATAAATACTGGGATTTTCTGTTATCTTGGAGTTACAACTTGTAGGTAATGCAGTTGGGTTTCTGATATAAATTCCCCACTAAAAACCTGATGACTTTAATGGGAATTTTTTATCGTTTGCAATCTTATGGATGTGTTACACGAAAAAAAAATTTACATTTCAAATCGCAACATTCAACGAAATCTATCTTTAAATATCTTGGTTTTTAAAATTAAATAATACATATTTCGTGACGTAATTATTTTTTAAGTTTCCTATTCTATCTGTTACTAATTGGTAACTTGCCTTTTTAGTTATTATATTTCATTAGTCACTGTTATTTTGTTTAAATGTTTCATATGACATTCGGATGAAGCAATTTGTTTCTTCATCCTATTTTTTAATTCTAATTTTAGTTTGTCCTTCAATTAATGATCCGTTAATGGTCTCAGACATTATGAATCTTTTTATTTTCCGACTATATTATCTTTGTAGTCTTTCATTTTCAGAAAGACTGCCAATACAATCTAGTATCTTAACCATTTTCATTCTCTTATAATGAATTAGTTCGAAAAACCGATCGATCTTAGTTTTTCCCAAGTCGGTGTCATAGTCTCAGACATTATGAATCTTTTTATTTTCCGACTATATTATCTTTGTAGTCTTTCATTTTTAGAAAGACTGCCAATACAGTCTAGTATCTTAACCATTTTCATTCTCTTATAATGAATTAGTACGAAAAACCGATCGATCTTAGTTTTTCCCAAGTCGGTGTCATGGTGTGTATTTCTGTTACCGAAGTGATCGATCCTAAGTTATCCCAGTAGGTGGACATGTGATTCATAGATTTTTTACCCATACTTGTCGATATTGATGATTACAATTAGATCATTTTAGTTAATTAATATTTTCAGATTGATCGATATTTGTTATCCCACTAAAGACTATTTAACCCTATTGTAGTTGAAAATAACATCATTTCTGAAGAATCAAGATTACACAGGTGTAAGAATTAGTTGTTTTAAGTATTGCACTTAAGTCTTACTCCCTACATCCTTCGTTAAAAACAGACCGACCTGATCATTGAAAAACTCTTGATGTTTTTCACTGACATTTATGATCCATTGGTGTCTCGATAAAATGATCAATCTTAGTTTCTTTCTAGTATTTTCTATATTCTGTCGATTATGCTCTAACAAACTGTAATACAATAATTTCTTTTTTAATATTTAACAGTTTGATGGAACTTCTTGCTTGGCTAGTTTATGGAAACGTCCATTGTAATAAACAGATAACAAAAATCATTATTATAAATCTAATGTTATCGCCTTAAAGACAAAAGTAATCGAGTGGATAAAGGAAAACCATTAAGTTTTAATGTAAATAATCATTATTATAAACCCATTTTCATCCTACGCAAAAAATAACATTACATTTCCTGATGCTGTGCGTAGGCGATATTTAACCGATTTCCCAGGAATCTGAAGACATATTGCACGATTTGAACTTTATCACATGTCTTAAATTTCTGTTTAAAATTGAAGTTTTATTATTAAAACTGTTAATTTTCCAGTAGGAATCTGTATCTGTTACTCGTAGAAATTTTAAAAATAGATCGTGAAAAAACAAGTTTCCGTTCTTTCTCTGAACCATTTGTTTGGGAAATTCCTATTACTGAATATATAAGAATATTATATCACTTACAAGCAATTTTCTTAGAAACGCTCTTTAATAATAATAATAATTACGAAGAAAATTAATAATTTAATTATCGAGTCGAAGTGGTTCCTTGTGGTTCCATCTGGTGTAAAATGGATTCGTTAAATCATCCAGAAGAAAGCGTAAAATGTTTTGGTAGTAAGTAATACTTTCATATAATAATAATATAATTCTTGATAGTATATTTCGATCGATTTACTTTCTAGAGGAAAATATATATATGTATATTATCGATTTTCTATCAGAAACGGTAGATATAAACAAGTAAACCTTATTTATTCTGGGAAAATCTGTACTTCTCCATCTAATATACATTTACAGGATACAACTAACGATGGGATATTACTCAATGCCGTCATTACGACGTCACTCATTACAATTCTAACGTCAATAAGTCATATGTCTGACGATACTCTTAGCGAGAAAACATCGATCAAATATGATTAAAAAGAGGTCAGTTCTAGATTTATCTATATAAAAAAAATGGAATTTTCTAGATTTAAAACACGAATTTTCCATAACTCCCATTATTTAAAAAATGAAAAATAAAATTTTATGTATATAATTGTAGATAAGAAACATGTTGACGATCTGTTGATTCATTAAAACTAATGATTTTCTGTATTACAGACGGTGAATGCCTCTCGACCTTGAGGATTTTTGTCGAGCCATAAGATCTTCCTAAATTCGTTTGATCCCGGAATAACAAAAATCATAAAAATAACAAAATTTTCTTTAAAAAATTACAAATTCGTAAAATATTATTTCAATCGGACAATCACAGTAAAATAATTATAATAATAATATAGTATTTCATGGTGACGAAACACGCTTGTTTACTATTAAAAAATAACTGCGCACAATTAAGAGTTCATTGCATTATTTGCCGTTTCACGCTAGATCGAAACTACTGTAAAAATAAAATAAAAATTGTACACAGTTGAAAAGAATTAATTTTTGAAACAATGCACCGTACCATTTTTGGACCGTTTCTAATGTCAAGTTGGCTCTTTCCTCTTCCCTTAAGGAAAATTTTCCGTTTTGCTGTAGGATATTTTTATTTTTTGAGTTTCGTAACCTAGAAAATATAATTAAGTAGTAATTTTTTTTTCTTTATCTTTACACACGCACTAATGAGTTACAATATTTTGATTGTCTTTGACTAAAAAATAATAATACAGCATTGTATTTAAATTTTCTCACTTCTCAGTATTGTTGTGTTAATTTCTTAATAACCATGAAATAGCAAATTTTCTTTCTTCTCCTAGAGCAACCATGAAACGTCACATTTTACGTGTATTATTAAGGACCAACTAAATTTTTAAATAATACATATACTGTATCATAATGACCGGACATGTACCAAACACGTGTCCGGCTGATGATTACAGCGATAGAACTGGAACCTACTGGTTTTCGATAATGCTGACAAACTGCGTTATAAAATGTTTTGAACGATTTAAAATCACGAAATTAAAAATATCATTCGAGCATTCAAGCGTTAATATTTTTATTCGGTTACTCGTACAAATTTCACTCCTTTTGCAAACATTAAAATTTGCCAAACACTATAATCATCGGGTTTTATCACTTACTCGTATGTGGCATAACTAATAGGGCAATATCTCTTCCTAGAACTAAAGGTCATAATTCAAAATCACCACAGAACAAAACATGTTTTCTATAGTAACCATCCCCCTGCGTTTAAGTAGAAATAATTTCGTCTGCGCCTGGCAGGTGAACGAACATCACTTCTTGGAACCTTTTTTTTTATTATTATTATTAATGAATTCTAAAATTAGAAGATGGTAAAGAAAGGATTCTTCTGCTAAATCAAGTTTTGGTATCTGTATCAACCTCCGCCTTTTTCTGTCTGAGTGTACTGACTCTTATATGTTACAAGGATACTCGTCAATGATGAATTAAACGGTGCTCGCCTTCTTTAAACATTTCGAAGGGAAAGAAAATTTCTGCATATGAAAATCTAAAAAGTCGACCTATATTTTGTTTTGGTAACGTTTATTTACTGTCGAAAACACGTGATAAAAGTGATATTTCTGCATGGAGTTTTGCGACTGCGTCGAAACACCTACACTTCTTATAAGCTTCAATCCAAACTACGTATTTTATCATTCGAGACAAGTGATCGTGCTGCTTTGGTAAGTCTTATATACAGTATATCAACAATAACCTCTACTTATATAAGAGACAGAACAATTTATTTTTTCTTTCGTTTCGATAATTTCGAAAGACTAAAAACGAGTATTGTTTTATTGATGTGCAAACAATAGAGAACGTTCAGATTTAAATTAACTGAACTGAGAATATTTTTTCCTTGTGTAAATTATATCTATTTTTCCCCGTTAAGAATTATACTCTTTAATTTCCCCCCATTTGTCGTGACTATAATTAGTTCAAAGTTAGTAGACGAAAATAGTTATCGACGACGTTACGTCCGTCAATACTTGATTTTTCATTTTATAGCCAATATAATTAGAATTACTTCTGTCTAGACTAAATCCTCATGTTTGAGAATTAAAATATTTTTAAGTTACCACAATTAACAATTATTTAGAATATCTTTAGATTGTTTTCTCGTTTGTGGTATAAAACAGATGTTTTTATTTTTTTAAATCTGTTATAAAACTGTATACGTAAAAATGAAGTTAGACTAATATATTTAGATCGTTTTCTTGAATTTAAGTAATAAAACCAATATTTTGATATTTCCCAAAAAAATGAACTAAAAGATACGAAAATATAATATATAATAATTTTATTTCGTGTTTCATACGTGAAAAATGTATCCAAAAATAATTTTAATCATTTACCTTCGTGAAAATGATTAAAATTAATCTTTCTCGATCTTTTAAAATCATCATCGTTTTGACGTATATAAATAAAATAAAGCTAATTTTTGATATCATTTTATATCGTTTACATGAGTGTAAATAAATAAAAAAAAAAGACATTTTAAATTTGTTTAGATTGCTTTCTTTGTTTACGTACACGGCCAATGTAAAAATTCTTTTAGAACAAAGAACATCATTTTGTGTGTCATTATTGTTGTGTAGTTGTTTTCGAAAATTTCGATAGTGTTTAGTTGTTTTCGTTACGTAAACCGTAGTAGTGTTATGAAAAGAGTACAGTATTAAAGAAACTCACTTGTTTTTTGTTTATTGGAATATATGTTTTAAATAACAGGTGAATTTCTAAAGATAAATTCGCTTTTTATAGTAAAGTTACTAGAAGAGAGAGAGACACTTGAGTTTACATTGTTTTCTGGCTTGTGTCCCGTTGGCACGTGTCCATTGTGGTTTTTACCTGTTTATAAAATCCAAGAGTTGTGTTTTAGCTTCAATTGATGACGTTTATGTGCGTACATATAAATGTACATATACACACACATCACATACTTCTATAATGTCGATTATGAGCTTGTTGTATAAGATGTACTCCGATACGAGTTGAATGAACAAAGACCTTGACTACTTTTCGGTATCTACGGATTGACAAGGTTAAAAGTTCCTGTTGTGTCGCTAAATCTAGGTCACGGTTATACTACTGTGACTAAAAGTGGGACATTTCTGCTCCACTTAATTCTCTTTCTTGCTTCTCGAGATAGTTTAAAAATCAAATTTTTGAAAAAATGTAAACGTTCAAAGTTCGTTCTGGGATCGTGCACTTTGTTATCAGCGATAGTGTTTGTGAGCGCGCGTATATAAACAATATTTTCTCGTATATAAATCGATAACTCAAGGTTGTTGTTCCATTTAATAATGGAATTTTGCCAGAAAGTCAAGGTCTGTCCGAATTGACAGCTGTGTGTGACATTAATAAATAAACCGCCACCCACGTCACAGGTGTTGGAACATTATATATAATTTCTTAAATTACTACAACTGCTACGAAATTCGGATCGACTGGAAATAACATAAAAGTCACTTTATTTCTTAAAAATTTTTGTCTGGACCATTTTTTTTCCTTTCATTTTTCTGGCGACAAATCGGTTTGTTAGGTGAGTCTCCTTTCTGGCTGAATGGAGGGAAATTTTACGTCTGGTGACGTCACGACGGATCGACGTCACACATCCGGGGTTTTCGGTATTGTAGTAGTTGCTGCGACTGTTGTCAGTTGAGTTCGGCAAATTGCTACGGCTCTAAAAATGTCTAGAGGTAAGTATATTGAATTTTGATAAATGGAAATAGTAGTAGATCTTTGAATATTTTCCGAAATCGATACTGACAATGCGATATTGAGTTATTTCACGATAATGTTTTCATCCTGTGTTGGCGTGTATTGTTCGTTGAATGTGGTATTATTAAACGGTGTTTTGGTTTTATTTATTGCTTGCATCTGCTTTAAAATGGATACAGTTATGTTAAATGTAATACTGAACAAAGTCAGTCTTGAGCCATCATTTTTCTTATTGTCAATAAACCAGTTAGTCTTTTTTACGTATATACAGAATAATTTTTTTTGTTTCACCCGTCTGCGGGTCTTTGACCCAGACAGACAGGTTTATTTACTGGTCGTTGCTTCGATTCCAAATAAACATCCCTTCTGCCTTGATGAATCAGACACTTTACAGTCTTTGTTAATCACTCTAGACTCTCCAAGGGTTCATTCACTCACAACAAATTTTTCTTTTCTTAGAAATACACATTCGACAGTCCAAATCTGATCCGATTTTACTATTGCCATCCACTGTCTGCCACCGTCAGAGTGGACTTGATAACCAAAACCTGCAACAACCTTTACCACTGTCCCCTAGTTGGCACCAACAGGTATCGCACAGTTGGGATCAAGAATTCTATCATAGTTTAGAAGATCTGAACAGACAGACTAACCTCGACACAAATATGCTCACCATTGAAGGCTTGAGGAGTCACTTTAATTCTTGTTTCAGGTAAATTAGTTTCCATGCTCTAAAAGTTAGCATTTATTTCATAGATTGTAGGGAATTTTCCTCAAGAGTAATTTTTTCCTATTAATAAATACATATTGTGTCATTTGCTTTGCTTTCCTCAATGTATTAGTAATTTGAGGTTATTTTATAGTTTTAAACTATAATTAAAATTTTGGCATGCTTTTTTTATTAAAAAACATTAAATTTCTTATTTTATTTATTTTTTTTCTTTAGTTGTGGTGTCAGCTGGTATGAGGATCATGTGTCACTAGATTGTTCAGAGTGTGGTGGATATGCAATGCAACGACCCTGTCTTAAATGTGATGGTCAATGTGACAGCATCTGGAGAAGAGACCTTGCAGCGGTAAGTCTCAAAGGGAAAATGGCAAATGAGGAAAACTGTGAAAAATGTGTAAATTGATATAATCTTAGTTAATAGCTTATCTAAATATAAAACATATCAAAACAATTATTAATTGTTAAGGAAAAAATAATCAATCTTTAGAAGGAAAAAATTTCTAAATTTTAAATTAATTGATTGCAAAATATTTAATATTTTGTAATCAGGTGAAAAATGTGATAAAGGCTTACACGTGAAATGTTTTAAATTGTTTCATATGCTTTAAACGTTTTCCTATTACATATTTATATTTCTCTGTTTAAGAGCATATATACCTCAAGTCCTATATATAGGACGCCCTATAATTTTTATATTAATCAAAAATAAAATCAAACAAAATTTTTTTTCAATCATTCATGCTCTGTTTAGTAATATATATGAATATTTACAATTTTCTTTCAGTAGTTTTATCTTAGGCATAAATGGGTTAAAACGAGAGAAACACGGAAGAATGAACAGAGATCTATATTAACTGTTAAAAAATATCTTCTTTCTTTCTCATATTTTCTTTAAATTCTTCAATCATATCATCAATCTCAAGAGAAGATTGTCGGCCGAATGGCCGTGTGATGAAGCTTTGGCTTACGACCTGGAGGTCCGAGTTCAAATCCGGTCCCACATCTCCAGTTTTTCAGGATGATCCGTGCCGCCTGTTGAACTCCATCCTTCAACCACCCGGTTGATCCTATCATGGGTGTTGGCCAGCATGTGATGAGCTCTATAAGCGGCCGCTATCAAATACTGAATATCCCATGAGGATATGGCGGTTTAATTTAACCAAACCTAACCTGAAAAGAAGGCTAGAATCAAAATTTCGACATTTTATTTGTCAAAGAAAATATTGTCTTTTCAGTCGGTCTGACCGAGAAAACTATCAGAAAATAGTTTTACTGCTTTACTTTGATCAGGATTCGCGATCTATATTTATTGATTCATTTGGATTGTTTCTCTCTTATGTATTGATTATGGGTTTATTTAGAAAATATTAAATACCATACCAATTTCCAGATTTAAATGTTGATTCAAAAATAAAAACGTTCCCAATTAAGTTCCATAGCCTTTACAAATATAAATTGGAGTTATTATTTCATTTAATTCTTACAAAATAATTAATTAAAGCAAGATTTTGAAGAGAAACTGAAATTATTCAGATACATAAATTTGACAAATATTCCTCTTAAAGAAATTTCCGACAATGTCGAGCGCTAGAAAGAGGTTGATCGTTCTATCACGTGATCAGTATAATTCTTCTGCATATCATTATATTTGCAATTAAAATCAATAAAAATACAATAGCATTGTTATTGGTATTAATAAAATTGAAGGAGTATTGAAAATATATTTAAATAAACCATAAAATTATATAAAGAAGTTATTTAATTAATTGGAGATAGAACTGACACAGTTTATTATTATTTTTTAGTTCTTATAGATGATTCCAAAACAGTTATTATTGTAAATTAATCGATTGAACAAAATCTGATTCTGCTGTTTCTCTTCTGAATTAGAGTCGGCTGGATGGCCGCGTGGTAAAGCTATGGCTTACAACTCCGGAGAATATCCGGCTTCAAATCCGGGTCCCACACCTCCAGTCTTTCAGGAGGGGTCCAGGCCTGGCCCATTAAACCTCATCCTTCAACCATCCGGTTGACTGGATGGGGTTCCGGTCATGCCTGTGATGGGTTCTACATGTGGCCGCCGTCAGATACAGAATATCCTATGAGGATATGGCGGCTTAACAAAAACCTAACCTAACCTATATGAATTGGATATTTGCAAACAGTAGGAAGTCCTAGTGCATACTGGTCGGCCGGATGGCCGCGTGGTAAAGCTTTGGCTTACCACCCTGGAGGATCCGGGTTCAAATCCGGGTCCCAAACCTCCAATTTTTCAGGAGGGGTCCGGGCCCGGCCTGTTGAACCCTATCCTTCAACCATCTGGTTGACCCCATCATGGGTGCTGGCCAGCCTGTGATGGGAGCTATAAATGGCCGCCGCCAGATACAGAATATCCCATGAGGATATGGCGGCGTAATAAAACTAACCTAACCTAGTGCATACTGCTTACAGACAACCAATATGTATAGAAAAGAATGTTTAAAAACCCTACAGAAAGTAAAAAGATATGAAAGAATGCACTCAACATAAAAGTGAATGAATTCAAATTCATCTATAAAATCACTTCTCTATTAATATTAACGAAATTTCCAAATCTTACTATGATAAATTCAGAAATCTTTAGAGAATCATATTTGTCAAGCTTGAATGGATCATATGTAAGACTAAAGAAAGTATAGCAGTTCTAATTAGAAAGTTTAACATTAACAGATTTAATATAAAATAATTGTAAATGGAAAACTATTAGAATATCATTTATCCTCTGTTTCTTAAAAATATTGATGACGATTTTTAATGAAATTTTAATATTAGTATTAATTGCAATGGTTATAGTGTAATTGTTTTCTATGATTACATTTTTGTCTTTTCTATCTGCAAAATATTTTGAATGACTTTTCTTGTGTTTTATATAAAAATTTACTAGATAATAAATAAAAATTACTGAAAAATATTTATATAAGTTTTCCAAAATACGAAGTATTTTGAACAAAATGTTATACTGGTACAGTTATTTCATGGTACAATTATTTAGTTTGGTAAAAAATATAAGCATATTAACTATCAAAATGAATATATAGCTAAAATTTAGTATCAATTTATTATATTATAGGTATAAAATTAAGATTCATAACTCCAATGATTTTATTGATATGTCGAAAACTGCAATTAATTTTTTAAAACTAGAATTAAAACACTTTATATTTAACTTGGAATTAATTAAAATTATTTTCATTTTATAATTAATATTAATGAATAATTTTAATATTTCATGCATAGCTTTGCAGATTGGATGCAAATGTAAGTAGTAATGCAATATTTGTTTATTAAATAGAGGTCATTAAAATTAAATTAATTTTTATTTTAACTATAATTTCTAACTATAAACAATTACCATATATACTTATATATAAATCAAGGTATGTTTTTTCTGAAAAAATTTTGAAGAAGGAAGATCAGTTTATATATGGAGCAATTAAAAATTGGAAAATTTTTCATGAGATCATAAGATTTGCCAGCTCAGTCATTCCTTCACACCAACTGCTTGATCTGTCATATTTATTTATAACAAAGATCATTATCTTACAGATTCTTTTGATTTTTTTATTAATTTCTAGATATGAATGATTGTACATAAATTAATAATTTTGTATGCATTTAAATATTGGACATAGCACAAATTTGATCAAAATATATAAAACAGTTATGTTGCATCCTCTGTTTGCTAGTAGTACATTCTATGCTAGGAGTTGGATGCATATATTTATTTTTAAAGAATTACATCTAATTAAGCAAAAAAGTGATGAGTTCGAAATGGAATACTTAGATATAGGAATAAAAATAGTTAGAGGAAAGTATGATATTAAGGTTTATAGAAAAAAACGTGCCAACCACTATTTATTAGAGCAGATGCTAGAGAGCCTTGGTTTTATAAGATGATGGCTTTCTGGGCTCTTTTGGGAAGAATAAAAACACACTGCTCCTCCCAAACCATGTATGACAGAAGACAGAAAGCAAGTATGACACAAGAGCTAAAATGATAACATCACAAGCAATTAGATATGAGTATGAGGAAACTATTTTATGTCTCTGGCATAAAATTTCTAAGCACAGTTTGACTCCAGTTAGGAACAACAAAGAAATATAAAAGATAAATAAATAATATATAAATATTAATTTATTTTTTATACTTTTATTTTCTTCTGTTTAGTCTCATGACACACACAAAGCACAATGGGAAGGTGAATGTAAGTTGAACTCCAATGACAAACAAAAAGTTTTGAATGGTTTACGGCAGAATAATGCACTAGATAGGAGAGAACATTTTTCGAAAAATCTCAACAATTTATGAAAATAATTGGATTAGTTTAGGAAAAAATTAAAATATCATTTCCTTTTGCATTTGTGCAATGACAAAACATATCACACAAAAGTATTTCCAGCTTAATTAAAATGGACAAAAATTTATGTATGAAGATACAATTTGTAATGTTTTGATATATATGTATAATGTTAAATTGTACAAGAATGGTTTAAAAAAAATGAAATATTGGTCTTCCATTCCTAAAAATACAAGTCATCTAGACCAATTATTGTTTTAAGTTATTTTTATTTTATTTTATTTTTCTGTGTTTAACCTTAGTGTATGTAGATTTGGCACTGTGATAAATGCTAATTATTACCAAAAATATGAATTCTTTTAATGATTCATACAACAGAAAGTTTTGAGAAAAATTGATAAAAAAAAAAGTCATTATATTTATACTATGTTTCTTCTACATTGCATACTACCTGTGAATCCAAGATTTTATCATTGGAATATATAGAATTTTATAAAATTAAAAAAAAAATTTACCAAAAAATCTGATGTTCTTCAAAATATTAGATTTCAGCCATGTATATAAGTCAAATTTCTACTAAAACATTGTGGCAATATTTCTAATTAATATGCAAAATTAAACTCTTACTGAAATTTTTTACCAATGTGGAGAAACAAAAGTCATTAATGTGAATCATGTGGATTTATAATAATTATATTTTTGTATGGGATAGGTATTTTTTACTTTAAATCATCCAGTTAAATTATTTGCCTGTATTGGATGTATAATTAGAGGGCACATTCTAGTGCCTATTTGTTTTCCTATGATCTAGTTTACTATTTATAAGATATAGTGAGAGATAAGAAGTAATGTAACTTATTATTGGTAAGTTTTAACCCAAAGTCAAGATGTGAATGTGTATACTTTTTGCATATTTGTACCAAATAAATATAGCAATGTTAAAATGTGCCTATCTACTACTGTAGAATTAAATACTGTATCTTTAATTTCAGTCATGTTTTTCCTATTGTAAAGGGTTGCTTTTTATATTGAAAACCGTGGTATTTCTAGTTGTTTAAACTTTTTTAAAGCTTCACAATGCTCATTAGTAGTATAAATTGCCAGAAATTTGTGCTTTGTAAGTAGAAGTTTCTTGTAATTATTCAGATGTACAGTTAAATAAAATTTTTTTTCTGCTTAAAATTTTAAATTGCTTTTGATATATATTAGTTAACATCCAAATGCGCACAATAAACCATTAACTTACACTATACAGTTATTGTTTTTGTTAAAATAAAAAAAGTTTTTTAAATATCAGAATGTTGAAAGTAGTCATCATCCATCCTGATTTAGTTGGACAGGTTATTCACGTTATACAGGATATTTTACTTCAGTACAGATTATAATGAGCATAACAGCAGTTCGTGAAGAGTGGTCCAGTTTTATAATATTTTTAAGTTTTTTGTAAAATAGCTGCTAAATTTTGTTTTTTAATTATTTGAAAGTTTACTTTTATAAACTTCATTAATTTAGTTAAAAATACTTAATGTATTCAATTTTATATTTATATGAAATTTTGAAAGACTAATAAATCATTTATCGTGATGTCCTTGTTAATATCAAAACTTATAATTGATTTGTCTCCCTTACATTTTTTCAATGTATGAAACAATTTATATATTTATTAAATCTATAAGTATAATTATACAAAAAATGTTGTATAACTGCATTTTAATAAAATATAATATTTTAAAATATACTTTATGGATAAATTGCACATAAAAATTGAATTTTGCATACCCAAGGCAACAGAATATAAACTTGGAAAAGTTTTATGGACTTCACTAATTTTTTTTTTTTTTTAAATTAGGTTATTTTATAAGCTAGTAGTTTACACTATTTTAAGAAATTTAACAATCATTCAAACCAATTTTTTTATATTGATTCACCAAAAAAAAATGAAAAAATTCCATTTAAATTAAAAAGATGGAAACTGCTTTTTTTAATTTTTTAAATGCAATAGGAAATTTATTTAAAATATTTATTTTTTATTTGGTTTAAATAAAAAATATCCTTCATTGCATGATTTTTACATAATTTTTCTATTTCTTTTTTTCATGTGCGATAAATAAAACAAGCATTTTTCATGGATTTTCTGCATACTCTTGTCTGTCATTAGTTAAATAATGAGTTCCTTACTTTGATATAAATAAAACAAGCATTTTTCATGGATTTTCTGCATACTCTTGTCTGTCATTAGTTAAGTAATGAGTTCCTTACTTTGATGATAAAATTTTTTTGTCTATACATTCAGACATCAATGTCAAGTTATGACGTTTACTGGTGAAATTCCAAATTGTCTGCTTCTTCAGTTACCTGCTTTTTAAGTGAAAAATTACTGGATTTTATCCAATTCAGATTCTTTTCTAGCTTTGGTGTATTCTAAGAGTTAACTTTGAAGCATACATGAGTCATTTAGAAACTACTAATAACTGAACAGACTTGTGTAGAGCTTAGAATAGAATTGTACATGCACCTTCTTTTTAAAATGTTATTTCGAAATAATTAGAAAATCACTTTAATCTTAAATCCGTTATTTTTGAATATTTAATGTAATTAATGAAGATTAACTCTGCTGAAATTTATTATAATTAACAGATTCGATTAGTTTTAATCCATCAGATTGCTGAGATTCTCAGATATAAAAGGAATTAAAATTTCCATACTTATTTATTCGCTAAAATATGATGATAAAGCTAATCGTTATTGTTACAGTATTGTTCAAATAATGTCAATACAATATAAATTTTCATAATTAGAGACTTGGTGTTTAATTATAATTTAGAATTGTATTATAATTTCGAAAGTTTGTAAAATTCTGACTATAAAATTTTTCACTGTCATTCTTTTATGAACTCTGATATAACTTTTATCTTTCTTAATGATAATGACAGAGTGACGTATTTGTGTATACAGCAAAATTGTAGATGTTTAACAATATTTTAAATCTTTCCAAAGTTATTACTAGACTTTCTAGAATGATGTGACACGTTTGTGCTGAAAAGATCTTAACTGCAATCCAAAGATGTTACAATCTATACATGATACACGCTGACTTTTTGATAACATAACTGAGTTTTCATGCGGTTATATGCGAAAAAATGAGAACGAATTATCATAATTTTCTAGTTTGTAAATATAAATTCAGTGGGTTTTAATTACGAAAGGAAAAACTTCAAAACTGGGTAATTAATCGTATCTATCCTAGATGAAATAGCACAAGAAGTATCATAGTGAGTAATGAACCGTTAACATCACTTTTTTTTTGTTTCGAAATTTAGAAAGTTTTTGATACTTT
The DNA here is from genome assembly GCA_000484575.1 of Olivierus martensii. Lineage (NCBI taxonomy): Eukaryota > Metazoa > Arthropoda > Arachnida > Scorpiones > Buthidae > Olivierus > Olivierus martensii. The sequence goes on along the minus strand of AYEL01074194.1, from coordinate 168,426 downwards.
TCCTGTTTGCAGTTAATAACTATACTTTGAATTTTAAATATTTTTCATAAAGTCTAGTGGTAAAGACCATTCGATCAACTGGAGAGTAGGATAAAAATAGGATTCATATTAAAGGATAGCAAGAATCGTTTTGTCTTAAGATACATCGGGAAAAACCTGTCAAAATTTCTGATATTTTCCATAATTATTAACAATTGCTAGACAATAAATGCAAGTTGATCTTTGATATGGAAATCACAAATAAAAATGAATACTCTCTAAATGTCTGAATTTAGTGGAATAAAAATATTTTTCTACAATATCATAAAACTTTCATAACATATTATTTAATAAGTAATGCGTAAACATAAAAATTACGGACTAAAATTGGTATGCATATCATTATTTTCCAGTACTCGTGTAAAAGATGAAGGACGAATTAAATTTTTGATTAAATTGTTTATCAATGGAATATACGTTATGCGACAAAATATAACATTATGATCTTTAAATGATTTAATTAAGGTAAGTTCTGCAGCGACTGCTGGCATGAGTCAATTAGACATAAGGATCAGCGTTATTGTAGAAAAAAAAAAAAAAATAGTATTTTTGCAGTAGCTTTAATATTGTTATAAAAATCAATATATTTCTAAACAAGATTGAACTTATTTCTTATTAAAATTAATAAATTGCACTATTCTCAAATTAGAAATTCATTTTCGGAATCATTTTTGGTGTTATAATAATAGCTCTGGCACCACAACACTTTTGAGTCTGTTCTGCGAAAGTTGAAATAATCTATGCCAATGCTCCTCAAAGTGTGGGTCGCGACCCCATATGGGGTCGCCTAACAAAATTTGGAGGTCGCAGAAATTTTAGCAAATGTTTTAATTCGTATTCCTAATTTATATACCTCTATACCCAGGATCGCGAAAATATTTTCTCGGTTAAAAGGGAACGCCAAATGAAAAGTTTGAGAAGCGCTAATCTATACAATAGTGATTCCATGACTGGAAAAGCTCTTCAGTCTAATGGGCCATTTCGCATTGTGAAAATTGTTGGTAAGTCGGGAATCTACAGTTATACAGCTGTAGATTCCTCACGACTAGCCCAGAATTCGCATAATTGACAAATAAGTTTTAATGTAATCATTTCATACTTAGAGTAGATTGTTACGAAAACATTCAATGAACAAATATATCAGTAATGGAATTATCGTAAAAAGCAAAATAAATTATTAGAAACAATAACTACAGGTTGAAATAGAATATAATGTGTGTTAAATTAAGTACAGTAATTCGTTTTGTGCATTTTAAAACTACTGTGTACAAGTTTGACAGCATATCGCTATACCTGTTTTTAATGAGATATAGGACATATGTTTCCAAACATATACAGTAGTTTTAAAATGTTTTACTGTATAATTTCAAGAAGATATTTTTGAAATTATACAGATTAATGACAACAAATTATAATGAAAACAAATTATAAATTAAAACTCATTTATGAAGTGTATATATATACACACTTCATAAATGAGATTAATTTTTTACACAGTATACGTATAGCTTTCAACCCTGATATGATGTAACATAGCTACATGGAATACAATATAGAGCTCTCAATTGATTTCGAAAAATTGCTTTCTGATTGGATGCATCAATATGCACCCACTATCTAAGAGATTTTCAAACAGTGTACAGTGAAGGGTCTTCCGATGTGCCGCGGGAATTTAGAAGAAAGTCAAAAAAAGAGAAAAAAATCAAAAAAATTAAGATAAATTTTGGAAATACTTAATTTTTCGTAAAAGGCTGATAAGACTGAAAACAGTGACAGTTTAATAAACAAAAGTTGTTATAGTAAAATTCAAAAATCTATGATCAACATTATTTTTTAAAATAGGACACAATGATTAATATTTTATCTATTGAACTTTCAAATACAATCTTAGTAATCAATGCTTTAATGATAAAATCTCTTCTAAAATAATTGATGATCATGAAAATTTTAGCTCTGTTCAGTTTGCTATGAGTTGAAAATTGTTGCTCTATTTGAATGAATCGTGACTGATTTCAGGTCGTATTATCCTTTTTTTTTTTTTTTTTCAGGGATATCCGGTTCCTTTGTGTTGATGCAGGGCCGGTTCTACAAATGAGGCAGTGAGGCGACCGGCTCAGGCGCCAAAATGAATTGTAAAAATATGAAAGGTATAATGAAGAACTAAAAAATATTAATGTGACAAAATTCGTAATAATACATGAAAAAACAGAATATTTTCTTTTATTTATCAGTTGCTATAAATTTGAGATTAATTAAAAATAAACATAAATATGTTTATTTTTTACTTTGACTTTTTATAATTTTAGTTTTGTCGTTTAATAATACCGCAAATTATCTTTATTAAATTTTTATATAAAGTTGAAAGCCAGAATCCACATTACATTTCCCTTAAGACATGAAAAAAAGGTTTAAGTAGACTAGGTCTATTATTCATTACTAAAGAGTTTATCAAAAAATTTTAAAATGCGCCGTTTTTAAAACTTGCCTCAGACACCACAATTAGTTGGCCCTGTGTTGATGCTCATCCATCTATCTTGTTTATATAACTATTGATGTCAGATAAATGAAAGAGATAATGGTTAGTATTCTGAGATTTAGCCACTAGAAATACGAAAGAAGAATATAGAATATCGAGATAAAACGTTCAAAAGGCCCTATTAAAAGAATGTGTGATAGTATACTGGAGAGAAAGAGGCGACTAAATATCTTTTCTCCGGATGTCAGATGATGGCAAATTCTATTCGCGAATCACAAATGGTAACGGATGACCCCGTGAAAAGAGTTAAATTTTCACCTGATTGATCTTATTCTTTCTTGTTTTATATTACTCCAATTGGAAATTACTAAGTGATGGGCATTATAATGCCCATCATAGCTATTACACCTGCGATGGGTCAGTTATTAAGGGAAGATAGGATATGCGGATCAAACTGAGTACCTTTGTATCCCTGTGATGCAGCGAACTCAGAAATTATCTCTAAACCTCGATTTTGTAGTAGGAACTAAATTGGAGACAAAAGTGCACGCTAGTTTCTTTGCTAAAATTTTTTAAACTTTTGTGCTGAAATATTTCGATTTTGTAATTAACATATATCACACTGTAATGCCATATACACGAAGAATCATCATCAATAAGTATACATCTATATTCATTAACTTTTAAGGAATATTTTAACATATTAATCAATATTTTACCGCATCATTAAATAAAGATATGCCATTTTTATTAAAACTTGTCGTGGTGAGGAAAAACTGGATAATATCCATACCTCAGTACCCGGTATATTCGGTGGAAAAAAAAAGATAAGAAAGCTTCTAAATGAAAATTTTTTAAAATCACAAAAGTCAGTGGCACAAAAGGGAAAAGCATAAAAGTAAACGAAAGGGGAAAAGGAAGTAAAGAAGGTTAAGAAAAGCGAAAAAACATTGAAAATACAATCATACACAGAGAAGGAAGAAAATACTGAAGCCTGCCAGGCCCGCTCTAGCATTTATGACGCCCCGGACAAAAAGACAAATTGCCGTTCCCTTAACATATACTTTTCAAAAACATGTAAGGCGAAGTGAGGTAAGGGCATGAATTGGGGAAAGTGCATTATCGGGCTTTTTTAAGCGAAATTTTGCTATTTGATATTGTAGTAATCTACTATAAATTAATATCAACCTATCGACATAGATAACGCATTATGAATGATGCGATTCCAGTATTTACATCGACCTTTACAAAAGCGTCGCGTCCGAACAGCACACACAACTTTGATAGTATCTTAAAAGTCCAATAATTCTTAAGATAACTTCACATTAGAAGCTATTTTTTTGGTAAAGTATGAAGAATATTGATTAAAGTTTATATTAAACTTCATATTAGGAGATATTTTTTAATAAGTACGAAGAATATTGAATAAGGTTTACATTATGCCAATATTTTTGACATTTCAAATGTTTTTGAGAAAAATTCTGGTAAGCTCTTGCCCCGTAAATATTGTTACCTGGGGCAAGTGCGGATCGCCTTGGGTTAATCGCGTATTAGGCTGCTCTAACCTCACGTTCAATTTTATTTTTTCGTGTTCTACAATTTAATTTGTTTATTAACTTTTTTTCTTGCTTATAACATGATTAGCAGATACGTCAGAAAAATTATTCAAAAGAAATGAACGAAATGTGAACATTGTCGAGATGATGATTGATAAATTCAAAGATATCAATTAAAATTTTTATATAAACCATTTTTTATTTGATAAAACATTTTTGTCATAAAATAACAAAATGTGTGTTTGTTACTTTGAAAAAAAATATATAAAGTGATATAAAGTAAATAATGTGAGATGAGATATAGTGAAATAAAACAAAAATATAAAGTAATATAATTACATAATGTGATAGGAGGTATAGTGAAATAAAACAAATATATAAAGTGATATAAGCACACAAGTTATTTGATAACCAATTTGTGTACTTACATCACTTTATATTTTTGTTTTATTTCACTATACTGCCTCTCACATTTCATTTCTTGTTTCATATTCAATCCTTGTTTGTTTAACAAAGGATAACTCTAAAACGAAATCTATAAATAACCTATCTTAATGCAGTAAAAAGCATTTTATAGTAGATTTGTTGCTGAAATTAACAGGATATTCAGAATGAGACTTGTCCTCTATGACACTGTCTATTTCTGAGAAGTCATTACACTAGTAGTATTTTCATTATAAACTGCATTTAACGTTCATAATTCTGCTCTTGTCAATTAGCGTGCGTAAATAAACTTCAAAGCTTTTTTAACTCGCACGTACACTCTTACCCCGTTTCGGGTTAAGTGCAGAGTAGCTGACATTTTGTACGATCTTGTAGCAAATTTAAAATTTTAAAGGATGAATTAAATGGTAATAGCTGCGCAATGCGATTGTTAAACAACCTGTTATATATTTATACGATAGGTTAAAATACTTGCATTTAAAGTCCAACTTTGCAAAAACCGCTCTGCACTTACTCCAATCCGCCTTATCTTTTAAATAAAAATCAAACGGTTATCATCACCGATGTATTAGCAAGAATAATGCAATTGTGTAACAAAATCACCTTTTTATAATTAGAGGTAATAAACAAGTCGATGCATAATATTCCTTTCCATTCCTATTTCAAGCAAGTTCACGCAGTGCCCCGTGTGCTATTCAATGCGTTGCGCGACTTAGATACCTATCCTTTTTTGTTATTTAATTAAACATGCCGGTCTTTTATGGTTGTTTTCTTCAGAATTAAGGATTGCATATATTTTTTAGCTTTTAAGCAAAAACAGTAATTACGAAATGTAAATTGCTTGGTAATTTTAGCCAAAGAAAAAAAAATCGACAAATATAAATTTTCGATTAATTAAGTATTTAACTTATAAGTATTTTGTCATCTTCACAACCAAAATGCCGCCCTGGACAAATGTCCAGATTGCCGGCCCCTAGAGCGGGCCCTGAGCCTGCCTATTTTGTAACGAACTATATGCACATTCCAAATCAAAGGAATGATAGATTCAATGTTGTACGTGTCAAGGATGAGCCTATGAAGCTTGTTTAAATACAGAGGAAGAGGATGACACATTTATGTGTGACTTTTGTTTCACAATAACCGTGATAATCGAGGTAGTGCTGTAGTTCATTTCCCAAATAGAGCCATCCTCAAATACAGCATTTTTCAGTTCGTTTCATTTATTATTTGATGAAAGAGAAAAATGCATTTCTTACATATATTGCCTTTTCCTTGAAAATTTATACAAAATAATTTTGATCAGATATTCAAACACTTTATAGTTTTTCCCTATCTGCTATTTTTAAATTATTTATAGATTTTATTCAGAATTTTTATCATCTTGTGTGCATGTATTAAAAATAATCAGTAAAATTTTGTTTCAGTATATTTGTGAAAATCACTTTCAAAGAATATCCAATAGAAGTATGTTTACTGGTTTAAAAGCCATTAATCATTTTGGAAGACCAGATATAACATCATTTTTAAATTTTGTACAGCAACAACATTTGTATGTAAGTAATCTCAAATTTATAAAAGATTAATCTTTATTATTATGCAAAGATTATGGTAATTAAATGCAAATTAGTAATAATTTTTCTCTTCATTAGGTAAGTAAAGTAGGAGTATTCAGCTGTGGCCCTTCCTCTCTCACTAAAAGTATTAGCAGGGCATGTGAAACAGTCAATAAGAGAAGAAAATTGCCATATTTCATACATCATTATGAAAATTTTTAAGCTTAAGTTTTAATTCAATGTTCAAAAACTTTGTACAGAGAACTTTAGAATAATGAAATTCTAAGATCATTCCTAAGATTGTTTCAAGTGCAAAAGTTTGTTTTCAGTTAGTGATTAACATATGAGTTGACCACCTGGGAGATAGGTTGGAATTGCAGACTGTACTAATATTTTAAATTTATTCTAATTTTTTAGTATTACACTCATGAAGTTCAATATGAATCTTTAAATTATTATAAAAACTAAAAATTTGATGTATTATTGGTGGTTAACCCAATTGTTAACCTCTATATTTGAAAATATTTTATGTATGAGAGTGCTGAGTGTGAGGTTTTATTGTATAATAATAAAAATTTGTATATATTTTTTAATACTTGTTTGAAAATTTTGTAAATAATTACACTTCAAAATCCCAATTATATTTTGACATAAAATCACTATGTATTTAAGCAGTGTCATAGTTACTGCTCTAAGTGCCTATGGCTCAAAATATAAAAGGTGCCTTTGTGAGGTGGATGATGGTAATGATCCATTAAATTAGGTGTCTATTTCGAGTGGCGCATATGGCCATGGCCACCTTCGCCATATCCTTGCTATGGCACTGTATTTAAGAATAAATTCAGCTGACAAATGAAATTAAACTTTGCCAAATTTAATTAGAGGTTAACAGAAATTTATTTTGATTCATTAAAAATCTTTGAATTATTTTAATGTACATCTGAATTAAATGCTAAAAATTGTAATTATATCTGAAAAACTTGTCACAGTCTGGAATTATACCCTTACATATGCCAACCAGTTTATTATCTCAATATATTGGGGCATTATCCTGAAGATCCCCATTTTAAAGCAAATTATAATTTATTAATCATATGAATTAAAAAAAAATTTAATTCAAAAGTGACAATCATAGCAAAAATTATTTCTGATAATTAAGCTTTGCCAAATTAAATAAATAATATTCATTCAAATTAATCTGGATTTTTAATCTAAATCATTTTTTTCCAAATTTTATTGCCATTTGTCAGAATTTCAGACAAGATATTTATCATTTAAAAAAAGCTTCAAAAAAATCAAAAATAGTAGTTTTAAAAAAACTACCATATTTAATTTCTTCCAAAATGGAAATCATACAAATATATGACATTAAAAATGCCTTTTTGTATTTCATAGCATAATTGTTTCTGCTAAGCTTCAAAAAATATTTTAAAACTGAATGTTTCCTAATGTTTAAAGTACCTCATATTTTTTAAATGGTTTAATCCTGTAGCTATCAGATATATAGAAAATATGATAAAAAATGAACTTCAGACATATAAGCAGTTAAGAAAAGTAAAATATTAAAACACTAATGAGTAACAAAAATACAATAAGACTAAGTGCTTTTAGCTACATTTTGTAACCACCTTCAGCAAAATTAATCCATTACAGAATTATATGCCTTATCAGTATGATGATGATGATACTAATAATAATAATTGAAATTTCAATTAATATTTCTATTACTACTTTATTAGTGCTTTAATATTTTATCTTGAGTTACAGGAATAATGAATGATCAAGATCACATTCACTGCTGATTTATTAATTTCACAAATATCCATTAAAGTTATTAAGAGCATTCTCAGAAGTTTTAAATATTTATCATTTTTCAGATGATTGAAACTATGACACTGAGATTACCTTTATGAAATTCCATAATGTTTTTGCCATTAAGAATTTGATCTAATTTATAAATTTTTAATGAGGCTGCAAATGGTCAGATATTTAAAAATCCTAAGCCTTACATTTTTACTCCAATTATCAAAAAGTGTGAAAAACAAAATTTAGCATGTATAACTTAAAATTCTCATTTTATTACCTGATCCTAATTATTTTTTGTGGAGAATTTAAAAATTCCTTATTATTAAATATCTTTTGACTATTTTTTCAGTGTATATTACATCATATATTTGATATATCTGATATAGAATCTGATGTTTCTTGTACTGGTTGATAACTATTTCCTCAGTTGTTTTGACTAGTGGTTCGACCATGGGACTGGCAACTACTAGTTTGAAATAAGAATTTTTACTTGTATGCACTGCATCAGATAAAGAAAAATACCTCAAGCAAATTTAAAACTCTGTAGTTTAATACCACTTTCCACCTAATGGATCTAAGTGGCAGGGCATTTTCATCCTATCATAGGTTGCCCATTTTTCTTGTGGGATCAACCATCAGGTGGAGGACAGGATTTAACAAGCAGTCCTGGATCCATTATGAAAAACTGGAGGTGAAGGATTTAAGAATTGAGCTTGAATCCTCCAGGGTGAAAACACAGCATGATTCCATCATGGCTATCAGACCAGTGTTGGAATGTTGTTTATCAAGTCATCTGTAGTAGGTTCCTGACTTTTATTATGATCTATTCAAATAGTACACTCAGGTATAGTGAATTAGTCTATAACAACTAATACATCTTTGTTAAAAGGGAAGTTTCTCTATCAGTTTTTTAGTGTTATTGATACTACATTCATATCCTTTCAATTTTCTTGACACTTGTTGGTTTGTATAACTTGAATGTGGGTGCAAAAAATTTTGACTATTAGTCAGAGTTAGAACTTTGGTTTGTGTTTAATGTATAGCCAAAAATTTTAAGGAGTGAAGAATATGTTTATATTGTGTTTTGATATATGATGGAGCATTATGGTTTCTACATAAATTTGCTATTTTCTCCATACAGTATATCTTGCCAGTTGGGTCCGTAGTAGAAGATTTAAATACAATATTTTTGATGAAAGTTGTTGTGGCCTCATCATTTGCTGTTTGTGGGCAACCTGATCTTGAGCAGTATTGAAAAATACTTCAGTTTCGAGGAACCGACATGATAGATTTAAGCATTCCTGTTAATGGATATGAGCTGTTTGGATGTCTTTCCTCATAAAGTCAAACTGCAGCTGCAATATTTGCATTAGCAACACCAGTCATTTCATTAAGTGTGTACTCAGCCATTATACTGTACATATACACTAAATTACATGTGTGAATGTGGCTTTTTATGTCAGCTGAACAGGAAGATGACACTGTTATGGAAACTTCCAGAAATTTTCAAAAACTAGATGTGGAAGGCACGACATATACACTAAATTACATGTGTGAATGTGGCTTTTTATGTCAGCTGAACAGGAAGATGTTATGGAAACTTCCAGAAATTTTCAAAAACTAGATGTGGAAGGCACATGATATGATTTGCATGTAAAAATATTTTCATTTCATTTTTGAGAGAACTATTCATCTGATTTTATTTTTCATAACTGAATGCTGACCAAGTTTGTAATTGGAAATTTTCCCTATTTTTGTTATGGTTTGAGATAGGATTTGCAAGTATATTCATTTGCATAATCAGCTCATTTGAAGGTCATTCAATCAGATAGCCCACCCATGACTTCCTGTTTAACTTTAGTAAATTTTTGAAATCTGTGATACAAGGTGTGATCAAAAAATACCGGGACTATCATTATAAAAACTTACTATTTAAATAAAGTATTGTTTAAAAATAATCACACCTTGTAGTTATCAAGTTATTTGGAGGACTACAAGACTTTTCTTCCACTGCCTATTTGTATTAAAAGAAGACAGTTTTTATATACACTACTGTATATCATTAAGATTAAATATTTTTTAGATATTTATAATGAATATAGTACCACCATCATATATTATTATAAATACTGTATATCATTAAGATTAAATATTTTTTAGATATTTATAATGAATATAGTACCATCATATATTATTAAAAAAAAAAAAAGATTCTGAATAATTTTAATATTTTCTTAAAATTTTGTTTTTATTTAATCTTTAATAATATGAAAGCAAATAATACATTTCATATACAGTATCTCTATTCCTTTACCAAATTTTTATCGAGTTCTGTTTCATATTCTTTTAACTGCTTTATAAATCCATTATTTGGTCTAATAGAAGGCCTAATTTTTTTTACAAATTGAAATGCTTCTTGAAATTTCATTTTATGAAATTTTATTAAATATCCAATAATAATTGTTGCAGCTCTTGATATTCCAGCATTGCAATGAACTAATATACAACCACTATGAAGTCCTTCTTCTATAAAACAAAAACATTCATCAAAATATAATTTTATATTTTCTTCTGGGTCATCCCTTATATTTATTTTTTTATAAATAAAATGATTAGGAAAATGATTTGGTTGTCCGTATGCCAAATTTAATATATGTGTAATTTTATTACTTTTCAGAATGTTGAGATCTTGAGCAACATCTTGGGATGCTAAAAATAAAAAATAATTAAAACAAAACCTATTGTTTGAATACATATGACAAGTTAAATCTTACATTAAATATGGAACAGTCTATTATGCAATATTAAATATGCAATTATTTTTCAAATTAATATATTTTTTAAAAATAATCTAGGGGGAAAAAAAATTTATTACTTTTTATTAGAGATGATCCATGAAAATATGCTATTTTCTTTCCTGTATGATTGTCTTTCTAAAAGCAATTATGTTGTCATTTCCAAATTAAATTAAATTTTTGATTACCTTAGAATAGTTATAACTAAAATTCTAAAAAGATTAATATTGTGTGATATTACAAAAATAAAATATAATTATTTTAAATATTAAAGCTCAATCAACTTATTGTTTTATCATCTTTTGGAAAGATTTTTCTAAAATATTGTATTCATTGTAATTTAGAAGAAAACATTTCAAAAACAGAAGATATTGCAACTATTTTGCTTTTTAAATATAATTTCAATACTTTGATTTAGAATTTAGATTTGAATAAAAATTTCAAAGCTGATTCCATTTATGCATAATTTGTACTAAAACTTTGTGTTAGTATAAATTATAATAACTGTTGAAGTAACTTTGTCCTCAGTTTTATACTTCGATAATATAACATATTCGAGTGAAAAATAGATGGGATCACTGTATTTTTACCATTTAAATTTTACTAACTTTTTTATTTGCTGAGATGATCTCAAGTAGCCATGCTGCTCCAATCTAGCTCTAAGATCATTAAAAATACTGCTATTCCTTTTCTTATCCCTCAATCCTGCTTGGATATGTGGCTCACTCCACTTTGCAATTAATAATTTTGTTTCATCTTTTGTCCACCTGTTGAATTTATCAGTATTTACTTCAGATAGCTCTTTGCGATATAACAATGTTGATGATGCCATTATTGTTAAGCTGAGCATGTGATGTCATTTATTCGGGTTTTGACGTCAATAACTAAGATAAATAAAAAAGGCTAGGAAATTATATCTTAAATAACCAGGTTTATTTATAACCTACTTCTTTTGTAATGGAAACAGACAAATAACATAGCATAAGAGCATGATTAAATAGCACATCATTTAAAAAACAGTTATTGAAAGAAAAATTAGAATTTTCTTTCACATTTTCCAGTATGAATCTAAGTTTTGCTCCAGAAAATAATTTTCTTTATAGCAGAGAGTATTACTCTTGCAAATCTGTTTTTTCGTACATCAAAAAATTCCTAAGCTACTTTTATTATTGCTCATTAAGGAAGTTTATGATTTTATATTGGGCTGTGGATTGGACAGCCCTCTTTAGAGCATTCATACCAGGGTGAAGAGAGTGTAACAGGATATATGATTATCCAAGCAAAATGTTATTTCTGGCAACAAATGCTTCATATATTATTTTATGCACTTCTCTCTTTCCTCCTGTCATGTAACTTCTCTCCCCATGTATTGAATATTCCAAATGCTGATGACTGGTTAAACTAACTACTATACGGTATACAGTTCCTGTATTATCTGTATGGAATGCAGAAACAGAAACATTGAAACCAATGAGAAAAGTTGCTACTGACAGCAATACAGTAAGCAAGGAAAAGTTGCCAACCAGCAGTAATAATAAAATTGTGCCACTTGGAAATGAATTTATGAAAGAAAGTGGAATCAATCAAAAGATAATGAGCAGGGAAAACTTTTTAAAAAGACTACACTTCTATCTGGTGTAAGTATCAAGAAAATAAACAATGAAATTAAAGTACTTCTTCACACACAGTATCTAAACCAGTGTGTATCACCATTTTGAAAAGTTGTTTTAAAAGCCAAAATAGTTTTTGGAATGAATTTTTAACATACGAATTGTCAATTTGCATCTTAATCAATAGTTAGTAAGAGGGCAAATCTTCAATTTCAATACTTTAATTTCACCTTTTGGATAAAACTACATATTAGAGAATTAAAAATTCACTTCCAACTGATTGGCTGATTATTCCAAAAACTATGTTTTCAAAACAACTTTTCAAAAGGATGCACATACCAATTTAGGAACTACATAAGGGAAGTACAGTAAACTCTTAATTATCCATGGATGGATTAACTGGGGGTAAAATAAAATACTTTTTATCAAGCACTTTTCACAGTTTATTATGTTAAAAACATTAGTTACAACTTGAATAAAACATATTCTAAACTGCAAAAAATGCTTGATAAAGTATTTTATTTGAATTTAGTAGAAGCAATATATGTTTATTATGTTTAACTGGAGGTAATTTACAACCCAGAAGTGATTGTTAATTATTGATATGCTATCTAAAAGATTTTTAAATGCCATAAATTAATTTCTTCATTCCAACTGTATAATTTTTTATCATCAATTATTTATCAAATTAAAATTACAAATAGAGTTACAATAAATTCTTTGCTGCAAATAAACTAATTTGGATATATAAATGCAATTTATTAAATATATATTATCAATACAGTAATTTGATTTTTTGAGCACAGTAAGACCCCGCTTAACGCTGCTCCAATTAACAGTGTTTCCATATAACATGGTTTTTTCAAATTCTATATTTATTTATTTACTTTGGCATGGTTTTTCAAACTGTTATTATTACATAAATCCAAAATCACACCAATTCTTTGCATTGATACTTCTTTGCCATCTCAGTTCCCATCGCGTCTTCCCTGTCTGGGGGACCATTGTCAACATATTCAGGTTATAATCAGAAGAAATATGGAAGATAGACGAGTTTAATATATAAAAGTATCAACGGAAGGAGAAGTCTTCCCTGTCTGGGGGACCATTGTCAACATATTCAGGTTATAATCAGAAGAAATATGAAAGATAGACGAGTTCAATATATGAAAGATATAATCAACAGTTCTCGCTAACCAGGCGGATGCATTGATATCAATGCAGTGCAGTACATAAAAAAGTTTGCTTGGTCAGAGTTCATATTTATTATCAGTCACCAATGTTATTCACAGAAATAAAAATAACAATTATCCTAGTTTAGTTTTAATCTTAATGTTGCCATTTTAAATTATACTTCCTTGAAGTTAGAACATTTTTCTTGCATCAATATTTTTGCATTGTTTATAGTTTACTGCAATCTGATTACTGCTTTTTGTTCCTAAAACTTTTTATTTTCTAATTTTAAGAATTTTTCACGAATGATTTCGATATTACAAATCGATATTAGCAATAAAAGATGCCTACAATTAATGTAATACAATAGTAATACCTGTTACAAAATAAAAAAAATGCTATTTATATATTTTTATTCACTGTCCTGTTTCATCTATTCTCATTACATGTTAAAATGACATCGTTCAATGCTGTTTTATTTAGCGCTTTGTTTCCTTGAAACGTATCCCCCGCGTTAAACGGGGTCTTACTGTATTACGATTATCAGGAGTAATTTCCCGAATATCTCGGTTAATCCTGAAGCATACTATATTTTAATTTCACCATTCACTTTCTCGAAATCTTCATTAGGTAAAAGTGCGGTCCTTTTGGAATGTTTTTTGCTATTCGCCATATTTCAATTGGTCCTATTTTCGTTCAAATGGCGGTAATGTAAAATTATATAGAATTCACTAATTACAGAATTATTACCTAAAATTAATCCTGATAAAATGACTGCAACTTGAAGATCAGGTTTTGTGTCCAGAACATAACCCCTAGTGGTTCCACATACTTCCGAACTATATTTATCTCCAATTTGTTTTTCTGTCAAAACTTTACCATCTTCTCTAGTAATCAATGTTGTTGTTTTACAAAGATGATCTCGTTGAAAATTTTGAATATCGAGAAATAAGTCCATTTGTTTCAGAAATCAATAAACATGTTTTAATCACATAATTGTCCAACCACCAACAATTTCATAATTATTTCCATATATTCACATTTCCATTAACTTTCCAATCTTACCTTCTTCTTCTGTTTCTGTTATGGAGATTATAGTTGAGCCATTGAGATTCCACCGCGTGCCAAGCCTGGCACGCGTGCCATAGGTTGCCGACCCCTGTTCTAAACTAAGAAACAATGTCTTTTAATGTTTGAAAATAAAAGTTTTGAAAATGTGGACTGTTACATGTATTCAAATGGGTACCCGTTTTTACTCCACCCATGGACGGGGCCGGGTGGCCAAGTGGTAACGTGTTGGCGTGCCATGCAGGAGGACCCGGGTCTGGTATCTCCTGAAAAGTTTTTCGGGAAGTGGAGCTCGGCCCGGCGATCCCCGTCCTTCACTGTCCGGCCCCCTCCACGGGTGTGGATGCAGCCCGTGGTTGGAATTGGCCCCGTCCCTTAGTAATCTCACTGATTGGAAAAGGCGTAAAAATGCAAAAAAAAAAAAATCCACCCATGGAGCAAAACAGGGTATTTGCACTTTTTTAAAGAAAACTATCTATCGAAGGAATAAAAACACTTTTGACATAAAAATTCATAATTCCTGATAGCCTAAGATTAACACTTATTGAAGCCTAATAACATAATTTCGAAAATTTTTCTATTCAAATTAAAAAAATGTGTGAATTCAAAGTTAAGGTACACATTATTGTCCCATCTTCTCCTACTCCATAATAATCAACAATTGGAAAGTGTATAAAAAAAAACTCAAATAGAAAACATTCCAAAATTTTAAAGGATGAATTTTTTCGGGATTCAAATTATAAAACAGAATAAATACTGTATATCAGCTCTAAATATATGTTTTACTTAAGTTTACCAACACCTTTAAATAACAATGATTTCTATGATTCTTTGCATGGATATCCTTAAAATATATTAAAATTTTAAAATCCTTGCTTTTGGAATTTCTGATACTGTTTGTCAGGATCTCAAACTGACACTACTGAAATTAAAACATTTAAAATTTAATTGAAAGAATCTTTGTCACTATTTTGTTCATTGAGATCGAAGTAAAGTCAACTGAATGATAATATTAAAATATAAAATCTGATAAAGTAATACGCCTTCTATTTATAGGATTTTGGTCCACATTCTATGTTTCAAATTATTGGATATAGTTAGTTAATTCTTGCTATCATTTACCCTTTGTTACTTCATAGATGTATAGAATAGATACAGATTCAGAACATCCATATATCTGGAATATTCTAGATGATAATAAATGTGATTCCCTATTTCTTCTCGTATTTGAAGATAATTTGTTTCAATGAAAACATACCTCCACTCCTAACGCTTATTATCTGTTACACGATTAATATTTCCACAGAAATTTTGAAGAAGTTCCGTGATATTGCGTATAAATGAATATACAAAAGATCTGATTTTTAAAATATCTCCACAAGAAAAAATGGATGATAAACTCTCAAAATTGAGGATGCCTTCCATGAAACGAAAATAATCTTAAAAATTCCATCTTCAAAACATGAGATGAATGATGAATCAAATTATACCGTATACTTAGAGAGATCTAGACGTATACAATCCTAAACGTAGATTGACCTAAGAGAGCCAAAAGAATGGCGCCCTTAATTGAAACACCTTTTTTAAATACCAAACTCCAAACCCTGCCATATACTGTACTGTATATTGCCGATAATGCCAATAATTAAATCTGCACTGCACCTAAGACATCTTACATTATACAAAATTCCATAACAAAAAATACCTAAGATGTCTTATAAAATACTTTTATAATTTGATAATGATTTTGGATTAATTATTTATTTTTAAAAAATATTTTCATATTATACGATTGAGGAAATGGCAGCTGATGTCATCAGGATGTCCCAAAAATCGGATTCGAACTCGATTTGTGTCAAGGTTGATGTATGTGCATGTTTTATGTTTAATTTAAATTGAATTTTAGCTGGATAACCTTCGCGTTTGGATAACCGGATAAAATATAAACAGAGTAATTATCTTCGGAAGATCCAAGTCCGTTACGATCATTACCAATGTTGTTTTGACGTATAATTAAACTTATCTCCTCTTCTAAATGATAATATGATTCGAAAACAAAAATTTGTTTTCTTTATAAAGTTCATAAAATTGATTAATTAAAAGATAATTAATATATGATTTTAGTTTTATAATTATTGAAAATTAAGTTATATTGTATATAATATTTGCTTTCATTAATTTTATTAATAAAGTTAGTTTTAATACTGTAAATTTTGTGCAAGTCATTTAATTCATTTCAGCCGATTATGTTTTCGTTTTACTTCAGAAAGATTTCAGTTCATTTTTTGTTTTCGTGAGAATCAAATTTTTATATTCCGTCGCTTTATCAGATATTAAATAAAAATGAAATACTTTTTGTAAGATACGTTAAAATAAATAGTTTTAAAAATGTATATAGAATTTTAAATTTCCATCTCTCTGGTCCATTCTATACTTTATAAATTTTTAGACAGCTGTTTTTTAATTTATGAGTAATTTTTTTTAGCAGAGGGCGCTTATCAGCTGGAAAGGGGTTCTTGTTAGATGGATGGAATTTGTTTTATTTTCGTTTAAAAATGAGCAAATAAAACGTGATAAGAAAGAAATTATGTAATTTTATGTTTAGTAATGTCATCAAGAAATCCAAACAATTCATTACCAGGTTCAAGCAATATGAGAAATCACGACTGGACTTGGTATGAACCACCACCTGCAAATCAAAACATCAATACTACTAATAGTATCTGCACTAAGTAAGCTCAAAATAATAATTTTTTTTTTTTAATAATACAACCTAAATTTTAAATTGATTAGATTGTTTTATGTTATAAACTATTCACATGTTTTGAATTAAACAAGAATGGATTGAATTTATATTTTATTATCAGATACAAAAAAAAATTTTAAATATGAAGTATTTATACAAAATTTAGTTGAGGTCACTTAAAAAAAGCATTTAGATGTACAAGTGCAAAAACAAATTGGACAATATACGTAATGATTAAGCCATTTATTTGAGTGCTGTTTTCTCATCACTTATATCAGATAGCAATATAGGCCCTAATTATTTTGGAAAGCTCTTTCTACCTGTTGCCCTTTTTCTATTGGTATTCCCTTGTATCAACAGCAAGACAAACTTGTATCATGTAGCATTTTATATTGTCACCAATATTTAAATGGACTTTTATATTGAAATCTTAAAATATGTAAAATTTATAGGTACTAGTATCATAGAGGCAGTTGATCCTATACAAATTTGAACATGAAAGCCAAAATATCTTTTTGTTCTCGTGTTATTTTATAATAATAATAAGAGCATGAACAATATTTATAAATACAAATAATCATTATTAAATAATAAGAATTATACAGTATATTCTTAATTTGTATATAAATATTTTTTATTGCGATTCCTATCAAAATAACCATTCATTTTTATATCATTTTTTATAAAAAAGATATAAATGTTTGAATATTGATAACTTCTACATCTATGGCAAAAGTTAAAAATTAGCATTACTAGTAATAAACACTTTATATAATAATCATCTTATATTAGTATGTTTTTCACTAACTAGTAAACTGATAAGAATGATAAACTATATTTGTTATTTTCTCATATTTTTCTTTGTTTAGTGCCTGATATAGATATAATAGAAGTAATATAATACTTCTTACTATAAATATTAAATAAAGGTAAACTATAAGCCAAATAAGTATGATAAACTTTTTATTCAAAAATGTTTTTGGCTATCTATATAGCCTGCTTCAGTTTGGAATAGCTGAAAACATATAAATGAATTTTATATATTGAAACTACAAATGAAATGTCAGTAAATAGTAATTAACTGAAAAGCATTTTATGAGAAATAAAAATTTTATGAGAAATGAGAAATAACTTTCTCATTTTTGAATAAAAACTTTATCTTATTTATTTGGCTTATAATTTACTTTTATTTATAATAGAAGTATTTGGCTTACTGCTGAATACTTTTTGAAACTATAATTATAAAATTTATAGTTTATTAAATTTAGTTATATAAAAAAATATAACTAAATTTAGTTATTTTTAAAGACAGAGTATGTTTTTGTATTTAAAGTTTTTAAATACCATTTTGATATCATGTGAAAATTCAAGATATTTTACATTTTAACAATTTGAATGAGATATGGAATGGTAAGAATCTGTTTCTATGGAATTCAATGCATTCCACGTTAACTGAAAATGATTCAGCCAGCAGAACATTTGTACTGCTGCTAATACTTAGGACAGTTCTTGCTTAGCTTACATTTATACATTTAAATCATCTAATGGAATCAGTAAAAACTATAAATAGTATTATATTACATAAAAATACTCATTGCATAATAATAATGGTTTATAATAATAAACTTCTGTTATATAAACATTAATGAACTATTTATTATAAATATAGTCTGTGTGTAATTAAAATCCAATTAGCTAATTTAGTTTTGTTTAAATACTTTGCTAAACTTCTTAAATTTCTGTATTGTTTCATTAATTCTTCAAATAAAAAAAAATTAAAAATAAAATAATAGACTGGACATGGTATTATATACATTCTGTAAATTCCTTGAAACAGGAGTGGAAAAATAAGAGTGTATTGAACAATATAATATCAGAAACAAAATAATAATAAAAAAAAAAATAATAATAATAATAATACCGGTAATTAAAAAATAATTCATATTTTTGAGTTCATTTTGTATTTAATAAATTCACAAGTGATATATAAAAGACTTCAGAAACTGCTTAAACTCCAATACTTAGAATAACTGAAATAACTAGCACTTATAGCAGCTGAGATAAATAAGGATAAACTTTAATAATCTACAAAAATACTAATGTTTTCGGCATAATGCCATCATCAGGTACAAAAACTGAAAATCTCACAAGTGATCATAAAGAAATTTTACTATTAAATATTTTAATAGTTTTAAATTTTTATTTTCAAAATAAATTGCTATTCATAAATATATATTCAGAATTGAATTTGGAGCAGGAGAAACTTTTATATAAAATAGCGATTCTTAAATTTAAAACAGTTCTCTAGTTTATTTAATGAATTTTTGAATACTGATCATTTAAACCATATAAAAACATTAAATGAAACAGGAAAATTAATGAATAAAAATTTTCTTTCTGTCAAAATATTAATTACATTATCAATAGTTTATATATCAAAGTTCAACTTTTCTGGCAAGCTAAATAACTTAGATTATCACAGAATTTTATTTAAGTATAACAAGCTTAGAAAGATAGTATTGAACTTTGTTTATTTTTAGGATAACCTGTTATTGAATAATGCAGTACTAAGGGAGTAGAATTCCCGAAATCATTAGATTTACTTAAAAGCAATGATTAACGTGTTTCAAGTATGTGTAAAGACTAAAAATATGGATTCTTGCATACATCAATATATGATGGAATTGCAAGAAAGTGAAGTATTAGACATTTCAAAAATCAATGGTTTTGAATCTAAAATAGAAATTGAAGGATTTATTTCAGATAAAATTGGCAGACTTGAAGATAGTGAGGATGAGTTTATCTCAGAAAATTTAAACCCAGGAAATTTGAACAAGTAAATTTACAATTAATTTTCAATACAAGATCAACATATAGAGATATAAATTGAATCTTATCTAATTATAATCTTGAAATAAAATTTATTTATATTTTTATTGCCGAATAATTTTATTTTGATATTAGATTTGAATATTTTGATATTATCCAGAAGTAACATATTTATCTTAAAATATATAGAAAAATTAATAAATTTTTTCAGGTAGTAAATGAAAAAAAATAATTACTATTATGCAGTAGACTCCTAATTTTTCCGGGTTGGATTATTTGGGTTACAGATTAACCATGCAATCTGGAAATGATATTTAATTATTGACATTTTATTTTATATACAATATCTGAAATATTTTTGCCATAGATTTGTTTCCTTATTATCAAATTATTGACATTTTATTTTATATACAATATCTGAAATATTTTTGCCATAGATTTGTTTCTTTATTATCTCTTAGATAATTTACAATTAAAATTAGAATCAAATTAAAATTACAAATGCTGAAATAATTTCTTGCTTCAAATAAGAAAATTTCTTCTTTCTTCAGTAAATAATAGAACATTTTAAAGTATGTTTGTATGCAATTTATTTTTTAATATTAAATGCATATTGTCTGTAATTCCAATTTTTGGAGTATTTTGTGGAATATCCAGAGAAAGTAATTTCCCGACTTAATTGGGAGTCTACTATATTTATCTTTATTATAATTTTATTATTTTTATATAATATATATAGGAATATTTCATATAGTTTAACTATTGCATTCTAAAAAATAACTACACTAATTGTATCTGCACTAATTGGATAATATAGTCATTGGAAAATCCGCATTTTATTTTGAAAATTTTTTCCACTTAAAAAAGAAATTTGAACTGACAAAGAAAAATACTGTGTGTAGAATTAAAGTTATAGTGTCTTTATAGTAGTGAAGCTGAACTAACTGTTATAAAGACTTTAGTGAATTTTGTGCAGTCATAATGAATGCACTTTAAAGTATTACACTTACACTGACATTTCATGCACTATATATATCTGATGATGAATAGACAGTGTAAATAAAAGCAACATCCATCAACATTTTGACTATAGAGGAAGCTATTTTGATACACAATATATACTACCTCCTATAGCAGTTTACGGAAAAGTGGCTCCTCTCATTTCGCCCCTAAAAGTGGCCCCTCACATTTCACCCCCTGTAGATAATGAGTAGGAAACAAAATTGTAAATACAATCAACTCTCGATAACTCGATTTTTATTGAAATCCGAATTCAATATAGTCAACTCTCAATATTTTGACTTTTTATTGAAATTCCAGCCCCTTTAGTGAAGATTCAATGTTAATGGTCTGTGATTGTTTACAAATTAAACCTAATTATCAATAATTAGGAAAAATTAAAATGTAAAATTTCGCTTAATTTTCATTTAAATTTTTTGATAATTTTACAATTTATTACGTTTTTTTATCGTCTTTCTAAAGATGTAAAAAATTTTTCCGAATTTTATTTCTTTCATAACTTTTGTTCATTATATGAGATCGGAGAAAACATGATTTTCTATATGAAATCTTAGCCATCCAACGAAATATTTGACATTTTTTGATCGTGGCAAATCTTATGAATAAAATAAGGTATGAATGAAGAAAATTAGATAATATTTTAAGAAAATTATCGATAAAAAACTCAGTTCAGTGTGTAAGTAGTTCAGTCAAATAAATTTATATTTTATTATTTAAACTTTGTTTGAGATTTTATTCAATTTTATAAGTTTTTAATATCAAACCAATAATAGCCTACATCATACCTCTTATAATTATTTTTGTAATGTGTATGGGATGATGTCTTTAAAAGTGTTTAAAATTAATAAATACAAGTGTACGAGGCAAAAAGTTAATTATAATGTAATTAAATGGTAAAAAGTTAAGAATTTGGAGCATTTTATCGCAAATTTTACATTTTTTATGAAGTCTGGCACACCACAAAAAGTATATTCAGTTAGTAGTTCTTTAATGTGTTCAATATTATGATTTTTTTTAAATTTAAACATTAATCTATGCCGTATGTAATCGGTATGCTTGATTATATAATCTGTCTGCAATCGATTTATAGATGAATTAATATATATAAGACGCATTACAAAGTTAATTCAATAAAAATAACTTTTGCGCTTTTTATAACACATTATTGTTATTTTTTCTATAATTTACTAACCCAAAATAACGTAGATCGTTATCAGAAACCCATTCAAAACAAGCTTCACTGAACTTATCTTTGAACTTCAATTGGGACAAACTGTGCTACTGTAACTATAGTATGGAAGTAGATTTGCTATAATGATATGGCACTTGTTAACTAATTAATGAATGGAAAGCATGAATTAAATGCAAATTTTTTATTGGAAAAGGCTATATATTCTATTAAACTACTACACTGCTCCATTTTTATAAAATAATCATTTAAGCACTTCAAGCAGGAAAAGAAATAACTTTCTCATTCAACAAATTTCTTTATTAAAAGCACTTTCGGCTCTACCGAGCCCTCTTCAGTATCAAAACAACAAACAAAAGATTACAGTAGCTAAACAATAGTAAATAAATAGTTATATTCTAAATTCTAAAGTTCAAAATAATTTTTTTAAAAATTCGAATTTAAATCACGTTTCTTCAGCTCATCGCTAATCTGCTTACGTCATATTTCTTGCTTAAAATTATTAGTTGGATTTTTAAATTAATATCCAATTATACATATAGGGGTCATTTTTAATATTACCATTATTTTAGTGGTCGTTCCTTACCATATGCACTTTTTTTTTTTTTTTTTTTTGTTTTTTTTTTTTTTTTTTTTTTTTTTTTTTTTTTTTTTTTTGTTTGTTATTTTTCTTGCAATACTCCCATGCTAGACTTATTTTTTCTGGCTCATTATAATTAATAACATTTTTGCTGGCCGATTTTTTACTAACAATTTCAACTGCTTCTGCTACCCTCAGCTTCTCAGGGTTCTCTATTATACCTGCTTACGACTTTAGTTTGATCCCATTTTGGTATAGCTTCGAAATTCAACAATCTTTGGGCCAGTGCCGTGCTACCTTTAGCCTTTTCTTGGTCAGCCTTATGTTCTTGCAGCCTTCTTTTAATAGATCTTGTGGTGGATCCTATATATAACTCCTCTCTCTTTGTATCCCTGTTATCTATCTTTATTTTGTATATTCCTGGCATATTCATTGGTTTCCATTTGTCTTTATCATTTGTTGTCATATTAAACACTGTGTTCCTTCTGGTGAAGGCTAATCTACCTGCTGCCTTTTCAATCTTTCTCTTATGTTTCGAAATAAAAAGATTCGTTTCAACAGTATAGGGGCTGTTTTCTTCATATCTATTCTCATTTTCAGTGTCTTCTTTATTAGGTATTCTCCCTTTCTTATTATTAATATTTCTATATAGGCTATATAGCAATTAAATCTTAGAATTTATGGGAAAGAAAATTATTTTCTAATAAAAGACACCTTAGAATTCACAGACATTATGTCCATAATTAGTTTTTCATAATCTCAGTTCTCAATTATTTGCTAATAACAGTACCATTCCTATCATATGTTGACTATATCTAACAAGGCCAGCTGGATTGTAGAAGAAGGGAATAGACAAACTAGGCTTAGGCTTCAAATAATTTTTCCAAGATAGGATTCAATCCTAGTTCTTATGGTTGAAAAGTCAAGGCATTTCCATGTAGTGAATCCAAATAATTGATCTATTACAATATAGTTTAATATTGTGTTCTTAATCAATATTGTGTACTTGAATTAGCATTCATATAAAATGTGGTTGCTTGGTTTTCTATATCTATATTATAGAATTTCAACCCATTTTCTAAGAAGCTTCTTCTATACTATTTTTACCGGAGTATAATTAATTTGCTGAAAACGTTTCTCATAAATAAAATGTTTTATGTGTTTTAGGACTGCTTAATTAGTGCTGGATTGTCTTTAGTAATAATCCATTTTCTGTCTTTCAAGTAGGAAATGTAAAAAATTAGGACTCTATTCTGTTCCAATGCCTTAAAAACTTTAATTTTTTAATTACTGGTAATTTAATTTTGCTCACTGTGTAATACAAAATGATAAGTGAGGTGACATTAAATAAGGACCTACTGTATTTATTTATATAAATAAAAATAATATTTATTAATCAGAACTAAGTAAATCCATTTTTAAAATGGAATAGTTTAAAAATACATCTGTTAATTGTTTAAAAATAAATAATTTTGTACATAAAGCAGGCATTTAGTTTTTTGTTCAAACACTTTTTAATACATTGTTTTATTTATTAAGTTTATGGTATATATATTTAATAAGACTTATTATTTATTAAATATGAACTTATATGATTAAGTTCATATTTAATAAATATTATAATTATTATAATTGAAGTTGAAAACATTATCTCTTTAAAAGAATGTTAATGCTTGAATGACTAACATTAATAAATTGTAATGATTATAGTTTAAGCAAAATGCCTGGGGAAACATGTCATAAAATTAATTTTGAAGTTTTTAGATAATGTAATGAAATAAATCATTAAATTATATTGTTATATTGTTCTAGAACATTCTTAATAATTGAAACATTTAAGTATATAATATACTTAAATGTTCCAACAAAAAATTATAAATGGTGTGAAACTGAAAAATTTTACCTTGAAATTAATTTAAAATTAAAAATCAAATTAATTTATAAGAAATTTATTATAAAAGTATTCTTTTTATTAAACTTTTGAGAAAATTTTATTATAAATAGAATTTATGAATTCCTGATTGGACATTTTTCAAATAAATTTTCATTTGATAATGTTAAACATATATAGCTTGCCTAAATAACTTTATCCCGTAATTTTTTTTAATATCTTTCACCTATATTCAAGTAGAGTAAACAATATTTAATCTAGATAATTTTTGATAAAATTACTCAGATTATTACAAACCAATTTTTCTATTCATATTTGCATGACATTTTGAAAAACATCAAAATTATATAATGTTATTCTGAAAATAATTTTTATGATTATTATGTATTAAACTTCAAAACTTCCTATGAACTGAATAGATGAATATTTTCTATTTGAATTAGAGATTAGAAATTTTTTTCTGATGTGTAACATCTCAAGAAATTGTGTGATCTTTTAATATGTGAAAAAGAAATTGAGAATTTGAAAAAGATATATTTTTTTTCCATCCATATGTAAATTTGTAATATATTCTATGATTAAAAATTTTCAACTAAGAATTTGAGCCAAATGTATTATCAAAGTTCAGGTATATATTGATTTGTATTAAGTCAATCAGTAATATATTATATTTCCTTAAGGTATGTGTCTTAATAAGCAGGTAATATATTAATTTTTATATGATTTTTATCTCATAAATAAAGTAAAAATCTTAAATAATCTCTCATATAAGTAATATATACATGTACAGTCAAACCTCTTTAAGCTGCCCCTCTATAAACTGCCACTCTCGTTATTTGCCTGATGAAAGCCAATAACAAATCTCTTCCTTTATGTTAAAACATGAAATTCCCTCTTTTTTTATAAATCAACTGTTGTGAGTATCGTTGCTGTTTCTTACTCGGAAAAATGTCAAAAACGACATTAGATGTTCACGAAAAGATTTTAATTTGTGAATATAAAAATAAAAGTCCTTCTGCTACTCAGCAATTTATTTCTGATCACCTTTAATTAAATGAAACAATGTCATTCTAGTCTATAGATGTTTCTCACATATTACCATAAACCCTCCATAAATCGCCACCCTCCTTTACCACCAGAGAGGACCTTCAAACCGATGGTGGCGGCTTAAAGAGGTTTGACTGTATATATATATAGTATTAAGATTTTAGTAAGTGAACAAGATTCTAGCTAAATTAAAAAATATATAAATTAATAGAAATTTTATTAATTTTTATGGAGTTGTTATTTTATATATAACCTATTTTTATAAGTTTGGTTTAAATATATTATAATGATTATTATAATTTATAATTCTAATATTGAATTATCTTAATTATCAGTGTTCCTAGATTACAAATTAAAATTTTCTAGAAATTTTTTAATTTTAAGGATATTTTACACGAAATAGTTAAAATTGTTTTAATAAATATATGTTTATTTTTGCAGTGAAAATCAAGATTCTGTTTCTTCTTGCCATTACTATGAAGCAAGTGGAGAAGATAATAACACACTGACAACTTTTATAGAAACAAATCCTCCTAATAAGAAGTCAGATCGATCAACAAAACAATCACGGCAGCTTCCACACTGGTTATGGTTTATTATTGCTAAATGTCTTGGGATACCATTACATCCAAGTAATAAACCTATCATTGGTTTAATACTGCACATCTTAACTTTTGCTTCAGCTTTGACTTTTGCAGTTTCTCATATGTGGTTTGTTATATTTGATATACTTTCTCCTAATACTCCTATTGACATTGCTAATGGTACTGTCAGCATCTTCCTAATTGTGTTATGGGGTTCATTTGGTTTTTATGCCAAAAATTTAAGTGGACGCCTGTTTCGTCATCCACAGTTTCTTCGAGATATAAGAATGCATTCCCGTACTATTTTTAAAATCAATGCTGCCATCTTGTTTTTTCTTTTGGGTGCTATTTTTATTGGTACTAATGACTATGAAGGATATCATTCATTTTTAAATGAAACATGTGAAAAAGTGGAACTATATCCCATTGTTTGCAAGTTGCAGTTTCTGTCAAGAGTAATATTTTCAGTATTTGCACTTATTTGGCATTCATTAGTGTCTTTTGTTATGATATCTGTGTGCAGGACACACACCATAGGTAAGTCATTTTAACACCTACAAAAATAATAATTATAATAATATAATTTAAAAAATAATAAGATATGAAAGTATATATTTTCTTAATTATTAGGCAAAAAATAAATAAGTATTGGTTTTGTAATAAGTTCTAACAACAACAATTTTATAGAAGGAAATTTATTAATAAAAACTTAATTATCTTTTTAATAGCTATATTCCTACTTTACTTCACTACCTGAATTAATATTTAATTATACAAATGTCGTAATTCAAAGAATGATTCAAGGTCAGAATGAACAAGTTTATTGAATTTTTATTATAAAAATTCTGTATTAATTGTACAATTTTACACATTAGTTATTCAATTTCTTAAAGAATTCTTATTATTATTTATAATGATCTTTTATAATATTTTTCCATGAATGCATTTTATTTAATTCTTAAGAATAAATTATTTAAAAAACTTACTAATATTCTGATTAGAAGAGAATTATAAATATTTAATCAATACTTTATAAAAAATAATATATAATTTTACAAATTCCTATTTCTAATACTTAAGTAGGATACTGATATAAAAAAATCTTTATTACTGTCAGTATATAAACACAGAAATGTTTTCAGTCTATTCAGCCCTCTTTCAGTCCTATTTTTTTCTATGTTTATATACTGACTGTAATAAAGTTTTTTTTGTATCAGTATCTTACCTAAGTGCTAGAAATAGGAATTTGTATCATTAGAAAGTAGTGAATTTTCAGACATTAATATAATTTTTACTTATAAAATAGGCAATTCAAAATAATAAACATATATATGTATATATATATAATTAAATGACATATATATGTCATTTAATTAATTTTTTTTTTTTTTTTTTTTTAATAAAAAAATTTTTAAAAAAATTATAAAATTTATATGTCATTTAATTTACTTTTTAATAAAATATGTACTGTTCTTTTAATGAATATTTAACATATATTTCTATATAAATATTAATATGTTTTATATGGATAAATATTTTATTTTAAAGATTTTATTATCCAAATATATTGTTTATTACATAAATTATGACAAGATTATAAACTGTCATTAATTTATTATTGTATTATCATTAGATTATCAATTTTGATTTTGTTAATCATATTTCTACCAATTAACTTAATTAGTTAATTGGTAGAATATATCTAAAATATAGTTCAATTTAATTCTTGATATCCAATAAGAATTAATATTTAATTTAATATTGGTATACTGTATTTCTATTATTTTTGTTAATATTTTTAGTATAATAATAATTTATAAAATTTAACAAATAGAATTCACTAGTCATGCAAAAAATTTGTAAATGAAAATAATTGAATAATCAGATAATGCTTGTCATAATTATTTTGGTGTATTGACTAGATATAACTAAACAATGCCCAAGCATTTCCAATAAGAGTAGTTAAAATTACTACAATTATTGGAATTTTTTCAAATTAAGTCAATAGATATTATTGGTTCTTTCAAAAAAATATGATTGGATATAAGTAGATAATATCCAAATCATCTATATTTGATTAATTTGTAAATTTTAGCATATAGCATATTAATTAAAATTTAAGAAATTATGCTTTTCATTCTGCAACTAATAATAATTTCCCAATGTCTTATGCTTTTCATTTCTGTTTTATTCAGAATTCTTTATACAATGATCCCCTTGAAACATGTTATAATTATGTTCCTAAAACCATAACTTATATTGAAATGACATATATCAGATATCAATTTTTTATTGAACTAATTATTATTGTAGAAGTTATGTTCCAGACCAACTAAAAAATTTAAATTTATATGAAAGTGTAGGCAAATGAATAGGAAATACTTATTTTATTATTTTAACTGTAATATAGTTACAGTTTAGTGCATAATAAACTGTAATTATTTATTGTAATTGCTAAATAATAATATGAAAATATAATATGAAATTATTAAAAATATATAAAAATAAAAGTTTTTTATTATTCTGTTTCCCCAATTATTCCTCCTCAGCAATACTACTGAGAAGGGATGACATCTGAGATTTTTGTCACAGGCCCAGCATCGAAAAGGGCCTGACCATCTGACCCTGACATGTCACATAACATGTCCAATAGTTTGCAGACTTCCATCAGAGTGCAATGTCTACAACTCAAAGCAATCAGGCCAAAATAAACTATTTTATATATAACAGTATTTTGAAAGAAACTGTAATATAGTTACAGTTTAGTGCATAATAAACTGTAATTATTTATTGTAATTGCTTAATAATATGAAAATATAATATGAAATTATTAAAAATATATAAAAATTAAAGTTTTTTATTATTCTGTTTCCCCAATTATTCCTCCTCAGCAATACTACTGAGAAGGGATGACATCTGAGATTTTTGTCACAGGCCCAGCATCGAAAAGGGCCTGACCATCTGACCCTGACATGTCACATAACATGTCCAATAGTTTGCAGACTTCCATCAGAGTGCAATGTCTACAACTCAAAGCAATCAGGCCAAAATAAACTATTTTATATATAACAGTATTTTGAAAGATTTGCTTTGCTATCAATGAAAATTGATTATGATGAGGTGATTAAAGATTTTGCTAGCCATAAAGTGAGGAAGTGAATGAAACAATAAAAATTTAAAAATTTTCTTTTTATTTAATGTTTATATTTTGTATGGTATGTAATGTATCAAATTTTGAATTTATTGTACACTTTTTAAAATAAATGTTTAATGTTTTATATGGCTTTTTTTATTAAACCAAAATGATGTACTTTTTTAAATGGGACCTGGACCATAGACTTGTCATGGGCCTGAAAATTTCTCTCAATGGCCCTGCTCCTCAGAACTTGAAGTTGCTGCAACTGTAGCTAAAATTTCTGCTGCTAACTGCTAAGACTAGCTGTTGAAAGTGAAGTTCATTTTCAAACAGCAGTTTAACTTTCAAAAATGAATGCTGCATTTGTAAAACAATTATATTTCATTTAAATAATCAATCACTAATTTCATAAACAATCTGTTCTTGATGCTCTAAATTTTTTTAGGATAGTTTTTAAGTAGTTAAAATTTATGGATGATTTTAAAAATTCAAATAAATATATTTTAAAAATAATTTTTGACTGAACCAGAAATGATGTCACAAAACTTTTGCACATTATAACTTTTAAATGGAGCCTCAAATCAAAAAATATGACTAGACTTTTTTGATCTCTTTTTTGACTCAGAATTTTATCCTCTACAAGTTTGTAAATTTTGGCACAACCTTTTTGAATCACCCTGTATACATTATTTTGATGTCAAGTTATATTTAACATTTGAAATATTTGGAATTGATAAAAACAGGATAAAATATTATTTTATAAAGTGAAAATTCAAATTTAAATAATATATATCAATAAATTATTATTATAATTATTTTAAAAAAATTAAATCATTTGAAATCTCATGAATTATTTTGCTACTTGGTACTATTTATAATGGGAACTAAGAAAAACTTATAGAAAGTCTAATTTATGTAAATTGAGTATTATATAATCTATAGAACAATTATGTAAGAATTGTCCAAATGAAAGTGAGACACACTGATTTTTTTCTGTACTGCTTAATTGATTTGGAATATGTGGATATACAGGAAGTTATAGCAATTTGTGGACTACACATGGTTGCCTTGTCTGTTGAAGCAAGTGTCTCAGTGTGTCACTAGATTATAGATACTCTGAGCGAAGAGCATCTTTGGTTGGCTGCAGAATCAATCTTCAATGGTGTCATAGGTCTCAGCATTATTGGTGAACCATTGACCTTTCAGGAATCATTTAATGGCCTGAAGATATGGTAGTTGCAGAGCGACAAGTCAGGGTTGTAGTGTGGATGGTTGAGGACCACCCAAGGAAATACTGCAGCAGATCTTGGCATACTCTTGCAACTTGCAGGCATGTATTGTTGTAAAACAGAATAACTCCATTTGTGAACATTCCAGTTTGTTTACTCTTAATTGCGGTTTTGAGTTTTTTTTATTATACTGCGGTATGTGATTTCATTGATCATACTGTCTGCATCCCGCCAATCCAAAAGCAATGGGTCATTCTGATCAAAGAAAAAGTGACTGTCACTTTTCCAGCTTTTATGGAGGAATACCCTTTTTTTGGGCATGTAAAGATGGGATGCTGCCATTCTATACTCATCTGTTTTGTGGCTGGATCAAAGTGGTGACACCATATTTCATTTGTGGCCATAATCTTGGAAAGAAACTGTCCCCCTCTTCTTGGTAATGAAACAAATGCTCCATGCAAACACCCATTTGCTCAGCCTTCTGCTCCTCAAAAAGATACTTGGAGACCTATTGTGTGCAAACCTTGCAGTATCCCAACCATCAATGGAGAATGGTTTGAACAGACAATGTTTCCCACAATCTGTCAGATGATGATCTGGCAATTCTCTCTCACAAGACTGCCAGCCCATGGAAGCCATCAATTTCACAGTGATGACTAAATGTGGTTGACCAGATCTAGGCATGTTCTCAGTGCTCACATGTCTTTCACAAAATTCACCATGCCATCTGAACACTGTACCTGCATGACAGACATTCATTCTTATACACATCCCTTCATATGATGGTAAATTTCAGCTCTACTAACAGCTTCTCCCTTTAAAAATTGAATTATTGCTCTCTGTGCACATTTGGACAAATCCATATCGTGACCATACCAATTCAACTTGCTTTTATACATGAAAACAAAACACTACACCTTCAGACAATACAAGTTGCTTTTTGACACACATCATTATCTAATGGAGCAAACACAAAGCTCTGTATTGAAGCAATGACATTATTACAAAAGTCTTACTTTCAACCTTGAACACAAGCACTTCAGCAGTTAATGTCACTTCACTACTTTATTAAAACTCAAAAAACACTTTCGGTATCTTTGATACCATCTTCAATTTACAAATTCAATGGAATCATGGAACAATTTCAAGATAGAAAATAATTCAAACTTTACATTCTAAATCACGTCACATAGAGCAATTTACGTATTTTACATAAGCAACTGTTCCACAGGAAATCAATGCTCACCATAAGCAAAGTAATACACATAATTAATAAAGGAATACAATAACACACAAAAAATATATAGGATTAACTTAACCTATTATACAATTTAGAACCTGAGTATTAATATAAGTTCACAATTCAGGAGCGGTGATTTTCTACCGTGTACTTCCATGCACTGCTCACTTCTTCTGCTCTTTTTATATTAATAACGTTATTTTCCTTGCATGACTTAAGTATCTCTATTTTTTCTTTCATCCCTAGCTCTTTTGTCGCTAACATTTTTAATGACTCTTGCTTCGTTCCAAATCATGTTAACATCCGCTTGGTATACTCTCTGTGCTAAAGCTGTGTCCAGTTTACCTTTAGAGATGTTGTCCTTATGTTCTGCCACTCTTTCTTTGAAATTTCGGGCAGTGGCCTCGATATATACTTCTTCACTATTATTCTCCATGTTGTGCACCGGAATTCTATAAATACCAGACTTGTATTCCTCGTCATACTTATGCTTTTCGTTTCGCAATAGGCCAAAAATTGTTGGTGGCCGTATATAAGTATACTTATTTCTAGTATTTTTCAGTTCTCATTTCACCGTTCTATTCTGATGCAGTCAGAATGGTATAGCTAAGATTATTTTCTATCTTGAATTTGTTCCATGATTCCATTGAATTTGTAAACTGAAGATGGTATCAAAGATACCGAAAGCGTTTTTTGAGCTTTAATAAAGTAGTGAAGTGACATTAACTGCTGAAGTGCTTGTGTTCAAGGTTGTTATTTTATTTAATAGC
The DNA here is from genome assembly GCA_000484575.1 of Olivierus martensii. Classification (NCBI taxonomy): domain Eukaryota; kingdom Metazoa; phylum Arthropoda; class Arachnida; order Scorpiones; family Buthidae; genus Olivierus; species Olivierus martensii. The sequence goes on along the minus strand of AYEL01074194.1, from coordinate 135,645 downwards.
AGTTTTAAAAAGTTTTAGTTAGTCTTACTTTCAACTGCTGAAGTGCTTGTGTTCAAGGTTGTTATTTTATTTAATAGCAGTTTTAAAAAGTTTTAATTAGTCTTACTTTCAGTTTGGCAACCCTTATATATAATTTTAAATATAGATATTTTATAAAATCTATAAAATGTAAATGATATTAGGACAAAAATATTATTTTTATAACATTTAAGCTTATCTACTTTGCTGGAATAATCAATTTTTCTGTTTTTATGAACATTGACATAGAACATAATTAAATGTAACTGTTTTCATCATTGAAATTTTCATTAATTCAAACAATATAATAGACTGCTGATTAATTAGGATAGTAGGGATATTAATTTTCTGGATAACCAATTATTTAGATAATCTGAAAAATATTCAAAGAAATTAGAAATTGTTGACAAAGTGTGTTTAATATTAAAAAATAAATTTCATACATATACTTATTCAAATGTTATATTATATATTGAAAAGGAAACAAAAATATGTGTTTATTTGTAATAAGAAGTTATTGCAATATTTGTAATTTTAATTTGATTCTAATTTTGATCACTAATTATCTAAAATATAAATAAGAAATGAATCTCAAGCATTTAAATAAATCTCAAATATTGCATCTAAGATTAAATATTGATAATTAAATATCACTTCCATGTTACAAATTATCACTGGTTAATCCCCCAACTCAGTTAATTGGAATTAATACTATATTTGGATTAATTGGAAAAATAATAATAATAATTTATTATACTATTTATCATTTTTTAAATTTTATAATGCAAATAAAATAATAATCTAGAACTGCTTATTAAAATATATAGCATTTATTTCACTAAATGCAAAAAAAAATCTCTTCTTTTAAGTTCTATCTTCAATATATAGAATATTTCAATATCTCAAGATACATTGAATCAAATGCTCAGGACTGGCTGTAGAAACCATCAGAGTAAACATGTACTTGGGGCAGCATATTTTCAAAGGTAGAAGTTTAGCCAATAAACTGAGAAAAGATTCATAAGAAAAAATTAGGAATTTTTTTGTCTGGTGTGGTAAGAAACCCAGAGTTAGCCAAGCAAAAATGCTATATGAATTTCATTCAAATTTTATTTCATCAGTAATTTATTAATAAATACAATAAAAGTATATTAATAAAAAAAGTAACTAAATCTGACCAAATATATAGAATATACCATGTTGTAATAAAGTTTTCATTTTTTGAGTTCCTTTCATTTTATAAAATACTACATTTAAATTTTTCAATATATATATAAAATAAAATTTAATGTTTATTGTATGTAGGAATTCGTCGTTTTATTCGTGAATTAGAATATGATGCAGCAATGAATGAACACTATATTGCACAAACCAATATGGATGCTCCATTAAAATATGAAGATATTTGTCAAGGTATGTTTGTCATGTATATTATGTAATTACAAATTTAAAATAATAGAAATTTTATAATTTGTCTATTCATTAAATTTTATTATTTTAAATTATGTAATAGATTAGTAAACAAATTCAGTGCATATTAATATTTAAAATATAATAGGTCCCTGACTTACATAGTTTCAAGGTATGTGGTTTAGAGATATGTGGATGCATAAGTTCTTTTTATTATTTGCATTTGCAAAAAACATAAATAAAAAATTGATTAAACAATTTACTTTTTTGTAAAAATATTATTTATGATTGTAAATTTTCTTATTTTTGTTTAAAATCTGTACATAAATTTTATTTAGCTGTTTCATTTAGTGCTCATCTGCATATATTGAATTTAAGTGTTGTTGGATTTTCACAATTTTTTGATTTATACAGAAATTTTTGGACTGAATTAATGGCAATAACAACTAATGAAAATACCCAAATAAAATTGTCAAATTGTAAAATGTTAAAAGTCAAAGTTAATAAAAAACTTATATCCCATTTTTGTCTCATTCTTTAAGAAATGTTTATTTTTCTTTGATTCTGGTAAGTTTCCTACTAAGCTGCATAAAATTCTTTATAAGAATCCTATTATTGGCTGATTCAACCATCATAACATTAAAAATTATTTAACTTTTAAATTAAACTTTTATATTTAATTTTAATCAGTAAAATTATAAATCAAAGATTTATTTAAAATATTAAAAAAAAATGTAATGACTTGAACATTTTTTTAACATGTTAGTCGTGTTGTAAAGATGTTTCCTTTCATATTTACAAATGTATTTTAAATGTAAGATATTTATAATTTAAATATATCGAGCTATATTCGGTTGATTTTGTGCATATATATATATATATTAATAAGAGAGAGGTTCAGATTTTCCATTGAGTATAGTTTAGTCAGCCTTAAGATTTTTATAGTTAGCACTCTGGTCTCATTAATAACTACTAAAATTTCTTAATGGAGCAAGTAAGCAATATTTATGGCTTAGCTTAGTTTAGTGGTTTCCGAGCCATTAATGGAAAATTTATGACAAATATAGGCATTAAAGAAAAAGATAAGTCCGATTTTATTTTTTCTTGTTTTGTACGTGTAGCAATACTTATTAAGTAGTCTAACATAAATTTTTAAAATAAAAATTCGAACAAAATTTCCATTGAACATCTCTATAATCTGCATTTGGAAACAGCAGCTGCTTCTTCACGAATTAGAAAAAAAAAAAAATACTGTAGTTTTCTGCAAAAAGCTGGATTAAAAATTTATTATATATTTTTTTCAAACTAAAGATTATTATTTTTTAACTCATTCCCTTCCCTAAACGTGATAACAATAAATTAACACCAAGATAATTGAAAGAGTGAATAGAATATAAAGTAGGAAAGAAGGTTCTGCAGGAACTAAGACATTAATTTTGTTTTAATAGTGCTCAGATGGCACTACTCTATCAGACAATTTCATGTTGGATTCTGTCCAGGTTTCACTACACCTGGATAGAAGGCTGGGTTGGATAGGTAAGCGGTATCGCCCTATTGCTACTGATAAGAAGGTGCTGTAGGCTTTCCCATTTTCAACTGTAATATTCGTCGTAAATGTTGTGAGTAAAGTTAAAAATTTAACTACCTATATTTCTTAATAGAATATACTTTTTTTTTTTTTTTTTTTAATGTGATCTTGATTCCCATCCAAAAATAATATCAAATTTTTTTTTTTTTTTTTTTTTAATATTTATTAGTTTGCTAAAGGCTAAATTTAATAATAATAATCGTGCATTTCGTTCTTCCAGTTGCTAATGGGTGGAGTAATTTAATATATTTTTTTCTTAAGGTTATACTTTTATATATATATATATAAAAAAAAGTGCTTTACATATAAATCGATGCTCCCATTTAAAGCTTTATGATTAAGATATTCAGCACGTTTTTCGATCCCCGTTCGATTGATTTTATGCATATACCTTATATTAAAATTAATGAAAGAAGAATAATTCAGAGTAGTTTAGTTAATCTTAAGATTTTACGCTAACTTGCGATAGAAAATATTCGAAATTTTGTCGTTGTTGTTCCAAAATTCGAATTTTAACTAGTCTATACCTCGAACTGTTTCTGTAGCGATTTATTGGTTTAATAAATTCACAACAAAAAATAAATAAAAAGCTAACTAAAGTTAATTTCCTTTACACGACATACTGCGAGACAGGTTCCCTTCGCTTCCTGTCTGTATAAAAAGGAAGTGACGTTGTAATATTCAGTCTGGAATATGGCGACAGAATTGTCCGTATGGAAACTAAAAAAATAATAATATAACTGTTAAATAAATTATATAATAATCGAACAGTGATAATTCGTTTTTATTATTACGTCGAATCAATATTGATACTTGCTATGGTAACCAAACCATTACTAGACTGGCTGTTAAATGTCGAAAACTTTTCGATGATACACTTATCGATTTTCAAGTGATGAAAAACTATAGAAATAGAAGAATTACTATAGTAAACCGTAGAAAATGGGAAGAAAAGAAAAGAAAGAAAAATAGTTATTTGTAACGTGTAATGAGCCGTAATAGAGAAGAAACGATCAGAAGTGATGTTACATTATCATTTATTCGATTATTTGTTACTATAGTAATAAAGGAATTACGCCCTAATAAAAATAACTGCGCCATTAATATACCATTATAGAAATAAATGTTTAATTTTATAAGGTTTTTAGATGAAGTTAATTCTGTTTATTGGAAAGTTTGAGTAGAGTTTTCGATTTATAAAATTAATTGAAGCATTAAAACATCTTAAGGATTTGAACGACGAAACGACTATAGAATTTTAACCATCTGCTCTGCCTCTGTAGTAATAATATATTCAGTTTATTTTATTGCAGTATAACTGTATAATATAATGCACCGAATAAATGTATTTGAATAATTTTATGTTTAATATAATACGAAAATTAAAAAAAAAAAAAAATTCATTTTTTCGTATGGCGATTTTTTCTTAAAAGTAATCGACTTGTTAAAATAATAATAAAAATAACAATAATAATAATAATACTTTATTTAAATAAATTTTCCAAAATTGAATTTTATTCGGAATTTTTTTTTTAACTAAGTAACTGAAACAATTCATGTAATTTCGTTTTTTTTTTTTTTTTTTTCAAATTGTGTTTATCAACAGCGTTAGTTGATAACGATAATTTCAATCAAGTAACAGGTTTAATTATACAATAGACTGATCGTAATTAAATTATAACTTATCTAATATGAGTTGTCTGTTTGTCTGTACGCGACACATTTCAAAACTATGGAACTTTTAAGCAATATCAGAGTGGTCAAGAGCTTGATGACAATGTTGGCGGATTGGGTCTAAAAATATTGATTACCAGGAAACAAAGGAGGCCCATTCACAACTATAAGGACATCATTTAATTTTTATAAGAATTTTTATAGGATTTTACTTCATCAGAGTCCCACTTACCATGGGGAAAGTTGACACCCTGGCCAATCTGCCATTAAATCTTATATTCATTGGAGTAAAGTCAAAACTTTTTTTGCATTTTTTTTCACATAAATCGTCAATAATTTTAAACCTACTTCAGATATATTCCTGAAAATTTTATAATGTGTTAGAAGTATTAAATAAATGGAAAAAAATAGGTTTGTGTTCGATAAGAGTATAGGCGATGATAGTGGAAACATGAACAGAAAATTACATTTTTTTCACATGAATTATTAATTACTGCGTTTAAAACTATTACCGATGTTCTCGAATTTTTATTTTTATACTGAAAATAAATTTTTCTTTAATTAATTGATAAATAAATTACCGTTTGACATTAAATCGTCTTATATAAATAAAATTCATTTAATTTTTCACCCGGGCAAGAACGAACAATATTTGCTCTACTTATAATCGCATTTTAATATTTTTTTATTAACGAAGTTAGAAAATAATTGTTTTATGGATAGATAGATATAATAGATTAAAAACAAAAAAATCGGATCTGTGCTGATGATATTTCAAAAAATTATACGTCGTAAATAAATATGAGAGGAATTAATAATTTTCATGGATATTAATTAATCAAACAGAAATTTAGAGATTAAGCGTAAGCCGATTAATTTTTATATTTTAACATATACAAGAATTTTATCGAATAAATAGTAAAAAATTTTCTGGAATAAGGAAGAATTTCTTGAAGGTATTGTTGTTTTGAAGACGTGTAAAATCCCCATAGAGCTATATTATTTGAAGGAAAGCGCTTTGGAGTGAGTGGGCTATGTGTAATTTGTAAGCCATTCGTCTACTTTAAAAGTAGAGAAAAGAGTGAAAAGATCTTCGATTATTTTTTTTTTTTTCTTTTTAAATTTTAAACAGTTATTGACTTTTCATAATCAAAAAATCGAACTTTTTAGTTTACAGAATTGAAAAAAGTGATATTTTTGTTAAGATTCTTTTACCGAAAAAAAAAATAATAATAATAATAAGATTCATCACAAAGTGTAAATGACGTCTATCGATCTTAAAGTTTCCACCTACTCTCATATTAAATATCTATTTATAGATTCTGAATGTTTTATTACGGATTGACAAGCTTGACGACTCCCATTTAATATTTCTTCCCCTTTAATATTATTCACTCTTTCAAATATATACCATTTATGATTAATAAGATTTAATGTAGTAGGATTTTTCTGTAGAATGATCTAAATTTTATTGCAAAAAGAACGAATATGTATGCAAACGAGATAGAACATAAACGAATGTAGTTATTTATTTATGGGTTACATCTTGTATAGAATCAAAATCGAATTTTACTCGAGAGCAACTTGTTAAAACATGAAAGCAGGATTTCCCTAGAGGACATCCTGCTTTACTCTGTACTATTTGATACCTGTCATATATATTTTTTTCTTATCCTCTCCTGTCTTATTTTATAAATAGCAAGCTATCTTCCTCCTTTTTCTAAATGCATCCCGTGAAAAAAGATAGTTTTTTTTTAATAAAGAATATTAAAATTTAGAAATTTTATCCTTAAATATTTCATTTTAGCATTTAAATAGATGTGATTTTTTTTTTTCTCCTGTCTTAATTTTTATCGTCATCAGTTTTGTGTAACTCTATATAAAGTAGGATATCAGATTTAGGATTTCTGGAGGAGCTAAAGTGTATAGTATCAAGATATGTTCAACCAAGCAGTGAAAACAAGTCCCTGGTTGAACGGTCACGAATGGCTGCATGTTCTGTTTGCTTGGTGATAAAATTCCTACTTCTATAGCTGAAAATTTCAGACATTTCTTACTTTCACTCTGTATCTGGTTTCATAAGCTTAGGAAGTAACCAATAGAATAGGAGTTGTATCAAATAAAACAGCATTTTATGAAGTAAAGATGAAAGTTTGATTGAAACAATCAGTTTTAATATGCTTAGTAGCATTAAAAGTTAACTGATCAATAATTAATCAATTAAAAATTACATCAAAACGTTGATATATTCGTAATTAGCGTATGAATAAATAGGAATACGTACACATGAAAGGTTAAATTCCGCATTCTTAGATGTCAAGGAGTTCTAAGATCGAATTTTATCTTTACAGATCACGTTTATCTTGCGTAACTGTAGGAAAGCTACATACATAGAGATTTGGTGTGCATTAAAAGGAGTAAAGGAAATGTATGGTGCAATAAGAAGTGGGGAAGATTAGAGCAATGAAAAATGAAGAGTGGGTTCTCCCATAACACTTATTGTTTTAGCTAGATATGTACGTTAAGATATTGAAAAAAAAAGAATGTCATAGATTGATATGATAACAAATGATCGGTGCAATGATTTCACTCGATGGTATTGGCACTCGACCAGATACGACAGTATCTTGATAATTGCTCCTTTTGAAATATGCAGCATTTAAGACCATAAAATCGTCGTTTGACATTCCAGCTGCACAGAAGCTTGCGTGAAGTACTTAGGTTTAAATCGCAACAGATTTTTGTACTAGACACACCAGATTGTAATGTATGTCAAACACGCGATACTGGACTATTTTTGGTCTTTTGGGAGGAGTTTAAAATTTTGCTTGAACTAACATGACCTCTTCGCCTCATTGAGAACACTAGTATAGAAATTGCGAATTTAATGGAGGGAAAAAAATTTTTTTTCTCTGTAATCTCTAGCACTTTTCTTAATGATGCACACCATAGTTATTGCGGGTTCCTTCCTCCAAACAGAGTAATTTTGTTAGACAATTTGAATATTTTTATTTTGATTTTAAGTATCTGTATAAGTATAAATAGTTGTATAAAAATTTTACGCATATACCGAATACGAGATGATTACGAAATTTAATTTTGGGATTTCTTAATAAAATATATCATCATTATTTCTGTTATTTTATTCTGAAATCCTCTGAAGTGTAGCATTATGTCGAGCCTCAACGGTAAATAAATAGCTTTAAATAATTACAGAATTTTATTTTGAAATAAAATCAGATTAATCTTCATGATAGAATATACATCATTAATGAACCGCTTCAAAGCCAAACTGATTAACTCCACTTTATCAATTTTAATACCCGAGCACATAATTGCACTAATCGTGTGCTTGGATAATAAAATTGAGAAAGTGGAGTTAATCAGTTTGGTTTCTGAGAAGATCATTTATTCAGTAGAAATACATTGCAGTAATCATAAATCTCCGACAAAAATACACAAAATTTAAAAGTATAATAAGTGGTAACACACAAGCTGTTACAGGAAAAAAAAAAAGATTTGATTTTCTAAAAATTTTAGTATTAAAAATGTTTTTTTTTTTTTTAATGGGATGAATAAGGCGATAATATTGCGATTATTCATTCATCTGTGGGAAAAAAATGTTTTTTTTTTTTTTTAATGGGATGAATAAGGCGATAATATTGCGATTATTCATTCATCTGTGGGAAAAATATAAATGATTGCAAAGATAAACGTTCTCGATTTAAAAAAGGTTATTCGAAAAGAATTTCAGTGAAGAAAGATCAATTAGTTTGATCTGAACAGCTGCTCTATTCTCATATTGGTTATGATAATTTAAACTGTTCTGTTTTTGTTATTTCAGTAATGATTTCATTCGTATTGATCGATGTAAGTCGACATTTTTGAGTTATTAAAATATTAAAAAGTCTTTCTTTTTTTATGTAATGTTTTTTGTGTGATTATATTTAACGTTAAATAGTTCTTATATACTTCTGAAAGATGTAAATATTAAATTATTGACCTCCTCCAACTCGTTATTGTCAGATAAAAGCCTTTATTTATTTGACCGATGACAAGTAATAATGTTTAGTGGATGATCGATCAAGCAGACTCCCTGCTTTTTGTTATTACGGGATGTCACTTTTGAAAGACACAATATTCCAAGCTTCCTGACCCGTTTACGCAGAAACTGAAAGTACAGTAAGTTTATATAAGTTATACTATATATAAAATATTCATGTATAGACTTAACGATGAGTATCTTAAGTTTATGATCAAATTGTATTATAGAGATATATCCTTAAAATTTTTGAAAGTATAAATGGAAATCTTATTTTAGATATTAGAACGTTTCGCGAATCTTCAAAATGTTTCAATAATATTGAAATATAAATTATTCGTTCTTAGATCAAATATATTGAAGGCCCTATGATAAACTTTGTTCGGTTTGGCTTGATAAATCAAAAAAGTTCCTTTTTTTATACTTTATCTCTCTGGCTTTACTCTTTCGCCGATGTTTCCCAAGGAACTTTTTTTATATAAATAAAATTTGGGATATCTATAATTATTATTAAAAACCATGTTGCAGTTGAAGACGTATATGGTAAAAATTCAGAATGATCAAATGATACCATACTAGATTTTTAAACATTAAAATCTGATGATACTGTAGCCTGGCCTGGCCAACTCAAATTGTTCCGCTGGCACATATTAGATTAAAACGATGTTTAAAAAAAATAAAAATAATGAATGTCATATTTTATTCGTGAACAGCGAGTACATAACAATATTAAATTTGGTGTGCCAGGGACGAAAAAAGATTGTGGAACCCTGCTGTTAATGATGATGATAAAAAATCGCTGTCACACAAAATAGTGTGGTGAGATGCGGGGTGGTCAGGCCTACTGTGGATTCTTATAAAAGGACTAACAGCATGAATGCCGATTGTTCGATACTTCCGAATTATCTATAAAAATAGCCTAAAAAGTTGCCAAAACTGTAATGCTGTATAAATAACATTATATGATACACAAATATAATTAACATTGTAAAGAATGTACCGTTAAATAAATGATAAAGAATATGAATTTATTAGTAGACTCCTCATCCGATCTCGCTTTAGTCGGTCATGTTTTCGTCGAGCTGTGAGCAGAAATAAATACTAAAAAAGAGAATAAGTCATTCAGAATAAAAGAAAAGTGCGATAAGATATATTGAATGGCAACATAATTCATCTGCTATTGATATAATTCCTATTAAAAAAAATATATATAGGAGTGATTTCATGATTTTGCTTCAAAAAACGAATTTAAACAATAACGAAATTTATTGATTTTTTTTTTTTTTATCTAAGTAAATGTACTACTTCGATAAGATTTATAGATTGAAAATTAAGTAATATATTTTAATTTACAATCTGTAAGTTAAATGGTATTTTGCATGTACTTTCGGATTAATCGGCCATTCCGTTTATCCGACCTGAGTCCATTCCCATAGAGACCGGCTAATAAGGACTTTGCTGTATTCCTATTGCTAACGAAATATTCGGAACTAACCTATTTTTGTCCGTTATTTCCAAAATTTATACATAGATCCTTTCATAAGATGGTTTATGACAGAATTTCAAACGAGTTTAGTAAATTTCGTTTTTCTCAAGATTGAAAGAAAAAAAAATAATAATAATAATCCAAAAATGTATCCGTAGCATCACTTCTCTAGCCAAGTCTAAGAATCTTGCCAGAAAAATAATGATGACTTGTTTGTCAGCTAGTGTATCTAAGTGATGGAATCGGATGTGTCTCAGTGATCATAACGCAATAAGTAATCGTTCCCTGTAAGTACACTTTGATCTGTACACTTAGGATGGAAGATACCTCTAAAATATTTAATCGAATCGATGTTTGAATCATTATATTTCGAATATGTAATGCCATTAACAGTTTGATCCGAGTATTTAATGGAAAGATATTTGACTATATTTTAATGCCATTGTTTTATTCATACGAGCGACATATTTGCAGTTCGAACTACTGCAAATAGATCCAGCGAGATCGCGAAACAACAGATAAGATGGTTTTTAAATGTGCGTGAGGTTTCTGAAAAATAAGTGGTAAATCTGCAATTATTTCTAGATATTGTACTAGTGGCCTGGAGTTCTTATATCCTATCGTCTTCCAGTGATACATACGTAGCTTTAGTAAAAATCAATGTCGGCTGGAAGACGTGTTTTATCATCAAGAAATAAAAGAAACCATTGTCTTGTTCGTTTACATTAAGAAAAAATTGATCCGAATGCTTCTTTACTCGATTTTTTCTGATATATGTAGCCTTACTCCTTTGCAAATGGCAAACAAACTACAAATAATAATTAAAAATTGAATTATATGTTTGCTGCAATATAATTATTGTATTTGATTCAGTTATTAAAAGTAGAAATACTGTATAGTACCACAATATTTGCCCTACAGTTCCTAGTTTTAACCGAATTCCCGAAGCAATATTCAAAGCAACAAATGCACGAGGTCAATTACTTCAAAATATGTATCAATTAATAATGTTCTAAACAGTCGTTACGATTATCATTAGGTACATTATGAAAATTTCATGTAAAATTAAATTTATTACTAATTAAAAATTTAACCCTTTTATCTATTATCAACTCCACCTTTACATTACGCACATTATATAGCATTTGTTCTGGCGGGATAATTTTCACACAAGGTACTAGATCATTTCGAATATCCAAGTCGTGTCGTTCGCAGATCATTTTTTTTTTTCTTTATTTTCAATTGACTATATTCAGAATGTAAAAAAATAAATTGCCGTGAGTTAATTATTGATTCAAATATATAAAATTTAATTTAAACACTTCGTGAATATAGTTTATTAAATTTATTCGAGGAAAATTAATTAAAAAAAAAAAAGAAAGAAAATCGCTAGGGAATATGAAAATATTATTATTGGCTACAGTTATAAAAGTCTCAATAAACAAATGAAATCCCGAAGGAAATTGGTAATGCTGGCCGGTTTGACATCCATATTCTATAATTTAGTAGGAACGTCATTTAAACCTTTATTTTTCTGAAGTTTAACTTGCATATTAAAGTTAATTGTTAGTTAGGAGTAGAACGTGATCGATTTTAATCATAAAACAGTATTTAATGTCAGTTATCAATTTTTAATCCCTCGAGAATTTCCATTTACTGATTTTGATTCAATTTTTTTTTTTTTTCTTCAGTTTTTGCATCTTATGCTTATACAGTACTCTTATATTAACCTATATGTTCTCATTGGTATTCTTTAAAGCAGGAGTCGCAAACTGGTGGACTGCGAAGGCTTCGTAACCGGACGCGATTTTTTATTTCGTTTCTAAAAATCAATATTTCTAACATCTTGCGGGGATTAAAACAGAAAAAATTCAAAAAACTTCTAGATGCTTTATGTCAGCTTTAAACAAAAGTAAAACTTATTATTATAATTCTTTGTACCATTTTTCTATCATCAAAAAAAAAAAAAAAAAAAAACTAATTTTTTGTACCACTTCTATTATCAAATATTGGCAACACTGAATTACTTGTCACACAGCCATTTTATTAATAATAATGAATACATGTTTTATCTCAGCTTTAAAAAAAAAAAAAAAAAACTAATTTTTTGTACCATTTTTCTATTATCAAATATTGGCAACACTGAATTACTTGTGTCACAGCCATTTTATTAATAATAATGAATATGGCCCGCATCTGATATATATATATAATTGACTGGCCTTTTCTGCGTTTGAGTTTGAGACCCCTGCTCCAAAGTATAAATGTTCTTTGAAATTATCTTAGAATTAATGAAATGTCAAAGTGTAACATTTATTTTAAAAGGAATTTTTAAGTATGTTATTCTTATGTTGTTAACTGTTTAAATAATTTTAACAATACTCCTTTTGTTTAAATAATAAATTTCTCTACAAAGAATCGGAAAATAAACATTCACTAATTAAGATATTCCTCGGTTTAAAAGCGAATAACTTCACTAATTAATTTTTGTTGCTTGAATTCGCTGTAAAACATTTGTTTATCATTTTTAAAGTTCTTCAAGAAAATGACTCTAATATAATTTGTCTTTCTAAAAATAGAAATTTTTATATATTCGAATCATTAAATGACGAATGATTTAAAAAAAGCTGAAATTTGTTTAGATTTCTGATAGTTTTAACCGTGATCATTATTTACGAGAGAAATTTAGGATACACTAGAGCGTATGCATAGCTATTGCGAGAAAAGGAATTTAATTTTTGATATCTAAGCTGTTTCTGGGGAGATTGAGTGTTATATCTGAAGTTATTGAAAATATTTACTTTTTTTTTTACTCCTTTTAAAGTTTTACAAATGCAAAAGTGCCATTTTTCATCGTTTTCTATTTAAGGATTTGTCTACTTAACCGGATTAATGATTATCAGACTAGTAAAAAAATTATTAGTAGAGAAAAGCGAAAATAAACAATGTTTTCATAAAGTAGTAAGTTCGTTATGAATAAAAAAATTAAAATTTTGAAAATTACACAAGTTATGCAGACATAGTTGAATGACTGCATATTCATTATTCACAAATACTTTCTACATTTTTACTTCTCTAGTCGGTTAACAGAGGGCAGGATAAAGTACAACAGCAGTGCGCCACACAACGGGGAGAAGCTGCAGTCACCAAGACGTGTGGATTGTGTGTGTATATGTGTGTGTGTGTGTGATAGCCAAATTGGGTGTACCTGGGGGACCGAACACCCGTGACCTCAAAATCCATCCTTGGACATCTTGCCGGAGGTCATTGAAACACTACAAGAGTGAGTTTTGCTTCCTTCCTTTAACCCGATCGATTTTTGCGAATAGCGGATCTTAACCTATATTAAATGTGTACTAACGATTTACAGAAGTGTGTTTCGTTATGTTTTCAGAGGCCTTTTCGAATTGGCACACTTCCAATCCGAAAATTTCCTCGTGTATTTTGTCACACAATCATTGCTCTCGACACATTACGAACAACCATCCGTATAAGAGCCGTCGGAAAAACAAAATCCGATTTTTTTTTTTTTTTACGGATGCCCATTCGCACCATTTTGAATTCGATTTTAGTTAATCCGATAACAAATTATTTATATGTCTAATTAGAATGATCTTTTAAAGTTAATCGTTAAAAAACCGATATTAATCATTAAAAAATATCGATGAAGTTTAATGTTTTTATGCGTGATGATTAAAGAGAAGCGTATCCGTCCTTATCTCGTTCTCAGTATGCAGTATTTGTGTGAAAACCTTACTCAGCATGCAAGCTTATATGTTCGCTATATTTGTGTAAACATAACGAGCATATAACATTTAAGAAAATAAATACTGTACATCCAAAAAGGCCCACTTCGGAAAATGAAGTTTGGAGTTTTGAATCGATTATAACTCTTCGTAGGTCCTCTTTATTATTATTATTATTATTATTGACATGTGAGAATTGTGAATGTCCTAATTTAAAAGTAGATTAACGACCTACGTTTGTATTTGAACGAAATGTTTGTATCATAGTAGGCGTTTCTTGCATGGAAACATGTTTTGATTCGTTTTATAATCTTATTTTATAAATATATGCTCTGTAGTTGTTTATGATACGAAGAATACAGTTAGGGACTGTTGCAATACTATAGTGCGATTGTTTCCTTTCAAGAATCCTAAAAATCTTGATTCAAAACTCTAACTTAGAAACGTTCAAATGTGTGCAAATATTCACAATTCATGTAGTATATTATTAATTATATATTCAGAATTTCAAAATCGATTAATTCCTTATCATTAATATATGATACACGAATTGTAAATATAATTCCTGGAGCATGTATTAATGATACGGAATTAATCGATTATTTTAATGATTCGATTATGTTATTGAGATTCGCTCGTGGATCTTATAAATGTATCTTAATACACTTGAAATCCATGGATCTGATCCTGAAATCATGATCCATGAATCTTATAAATGTATCTTAATATATTTTTAAGATTCGTAAGCCTGTAACCCATCCGTAACGGGGATTGCGAAATTTTTTAAGAGAACTTATGCCAAAATTGGTTAAACTTTTGTAAAAAAAATATAAATGTATCTTAATATATTTTTAAGATTCGTAAGCCTGTAACCCATCCGTAACGGGGACTGCGAACCTTTTTAAGGGAACTTATGCCAAAATTGGTTAAACTTTTGTAAAAAGCTATCCCTTCGCCTGCCGATCCGAATTTTAAAGAACACAATAGACTTCCGATTAACCGGGTTAGTCGGGAAATTGGTTCCCTCGATAATCGGCAAAAATATTCAAAAAAAAAAAAAAAATCGGAATTATGGACAATATGAATTTAATATAAAAAAATAAATAAATTGTATTTATACATATGTTAAAATGTTTGCTTCCATTTTTAATAAATCATAAAAAAAAATTTATTTTCAGTAAGAAATTTGTAATTTTGATCGCCGATTATCTAATATATAATAAAGAAACGAATCTAGGATGCTTAAAAATCGCGTATCGCATTTAAAATAAAAACAGTGATAATTCTCAACCCGGATGATCCAACCTCGGATTATCGGGAGTTTATTGTAATTAACTCCAAGTTTTGTAGTCCCAAAATACTTTTCGCTACTCCCTGGTCTACATACTACAAGTACTTCTCGTATATGCTTTTAAAATAATTGAAGAAATTTCAGATTTAAATGTCCAGTTAAGACGAGTACTTCGATAATTATTACTTATTTTAAAATACGTGAAGTAAACACGATGCAGAATATATGATATAATTTAAGTAGATCACGTAAATAAACACTACAGTATAAAATTGGAAACTTGAGTATAGTTGGATGAGACGTGTTTCGAGTTCAAATCTGTCTCGATGCTCGAGATTAATGATTGATCATAGCAATTCGTAAATAGAGACGGTCACGATAACGCGTAATTCTGAGGGATTATTACTGATGTGGACCTCTTTTGCATTCGATCACATCTCTCAACAAAGTATTATATATATATATATATAGCCTGTGTGCAAGGATATTATTTATGAGTATTACTACCGTGTTCTTACCGCGCTATTTTTAATGTACATCACGATAATATGGTGTAACTAGTAAAGTTCTGGCATTAATTGTCACGCGATAATTTTGATGCCTTGATCAAGTATCGTGATCGTTCGCAGATGTGTTGTTTTGCAAAACAACAGTTTACGTAGACTTAAATTCGATCTTTGATATTAACTGGAGTTAAACTGAAACATAAGACGGTAGATCTCACTAATTTTAACATAAAATGGCGGTCGATTAGATCAATTTAGGTAATTTTTAACGTTTTCATTCCTTGTTTTCTAGACTTGCGACAAAAATGAGTTGTTTCTTGTAGGATGTTAGCGAATTCTACTCTATTAAAAAAAAAAAAAATGAGAGACTGTAGCTACATAATCTGTTTTAAGCTAACACAAAAACTCTTTCTAAAAAAAAATGGTAAACTGAAAAAGATATAAATGCGTTGGCGATACCTCTCAATAACAGGTTTGGCTTCTCTCATACACACAAAGCGATATTTACTGCATTGATCTCATTAGAAGTCTGGCTACTTCCCAAAATGAGATCCAAAACCGAATGAATCTTAATCAAATCTGGATATAGCGCATTTGTAATAAATCTAAAATAGCTAAATTTTAAATCTTCGTACATTATTTTAGCGGCAGATTTCGAAAATAGTTGCATTTTCCATTCTGTTTGTAAAAAAAAAAAAAAAAAAATGCTGGGCTGTGACCAGAACTACCAAAAAAAAAAAAAAAAAAAAAAAACTTTTCAGGCCAAAAAAACTATTTTCAGTAGAATCCATTAAGAGAATGGATTCTTGATTGCTATTGGTTGGTCGGTAAGAATATCTAGATATCGACCAATCACGGCTATTAAGATACGGCGCAACCATTAGATATGTTTTTAGGACGGATGTGCGAGTGAAAATGATTTAAAAGTTTGGGAATTTTTTTTTTTTTTGAAAATAGACCAGTAGTAATGCAGTTTAAATAATTCGACCGTTAGAAGCGTAATTTATAAAAAAACAAAAAATTACCGAATGTTTCAAAAATTTCGAGTTTCGTCTACGTGTTTGTCTAACCTTTCTTTAAATTATTATTAAGAACAATCTATGTCCTTTGAATGTTTAAGAAATAAATTTGGAGTGAGTCCAACTTTTACAAAATGATTTAACGAAATTATTTTCTCTTAACTTTCATCTGATTCGGAATGCGTTGTTGTTTATTTTTAAAATATTTTCAAAGTTTAATAATAAGACTTACGTGAATTTATTCGTTGTTTAAGAAAATTAGAAAAGAAAATTTGCATGTCAAAATATGAAAATATTTTTTATTTGTTTATTTATTTATTTTTTTTTATATTTTCGATTAATAATTTGGAACATTTCCAGTATTATTTGTCCTAAACTAAAAATGGTTTTGAGTTGTCGGCTCGATGACATAAGATATAGCATCGGTTAAATTTTAAACCTCAAAAGTTTTATTTATATAACTCGTAACTCGAAAGTTCGATAATTGTTTTGATTTCTGCAGAAAGTTATATATATATATATGTGTGTGTGTAGTAATTCGTCTCTTACTTATACAGTCGAACAGTCTGGAAAAATATGGATTAGCCACATAAATGGAAGCAGAGAGATCGAATTCCTCAGGAGATTTTATTACTGTCTGAAAGAAAAGGAGCTTAAAAGATCATTTGGTCTGCCTGTCCAAATTCTGGATTAAAGTTTCGCTTCTTGTCCTACATTTTTAATGCATTATTTTTCTTTTTTCTTAAGTTTGAAAGCGCTCGAAGCAAAATTTTTCTAGAAGGATACAAGCCGAATTTTGTGAATGAAAGACGTTGTTTTATGTAGCTATAACAGCATTTCTTTTCATCGTGTTTCGACTTGATTTTTCTGGTTTGAGGTATAGTTATTCGTTTTTTCGAGTTTATTTTGTTATCAAGCATTTCGTATAAAAGAGTTAATCGGGATTAAATAAAAATAAGTTTACGTTTTCGTGTTTATCATCACGAAAATTTTATTTTCGTCTGTTGTAATTACGCCAGTGTAGTTTACTGATAGATTTATCATAATTGCGCCATTAATAACGAACCGAAACACAAAAAAAGAGGAAGAGGAAAAAAAAAAAGAAATATAGATTTGTTTTAATGATGGAAATTTTTTGGTTTGACGTATCATTTAGAATTTAATGTATTATCTATATTTGAAAAATTTACTGTATACTTTTATGTATTAGAGACATTTTACGGCTAATAGAATCTGTGATAAAATTTTTTTTTTTTTTTTTTTTTTTTTTTTTTTTTTTTTTTTTTTTATTTTTTTTTTTTTTTTTTTTATAACTTATCGTGTATTACAAAACTTAAGAAGACTACTAAGTGTTAAATTTAACAGTTTTTAAGTCGAGTTTGCCATCAAAACATTTCGTTTTATGAAACAAGCGCTATTCGCCTGTTTTCACTTTAAAGTGAATTTCGTCTTTAAAAATTTTTCTTCAATTATTTCCAAAAAATTATCAAAATTTTCGTTCGTATAATTTTTTAAATTTTCAGACAACTGAAGAATTGACCCTTTAAAGCTAGATAATCACTATCGAATACACAAAGCGTCACGACGCGTCGCGTTGCCAAGACGCGTCGCTTGCCTTCATATTACCCGGTAGTAAATAGGAGAGCGGCGCATGGTGACGCTTTGTGTACTCGATGGTGATCGGCTAGCTTTAAAGGGTTATAACTCGAAAACTAGATCATATGTTCATTAGACATTTTCGATTTGTTTCGAGACCCCCTATCAATACACAAAATTTTTACGACGAAGTTTTTCTTCACCCTGTATATGTGACGCCGTCGAATGAAAGGCGTGATGATTTTCTTTCGAAAAACTAAACAAAGTCAGTCTGAATCGCAAACATTTAATATCCAACCATAATTATAAAAATAACACTTAATCACATAGAAGGAAAACGTTTCCTCCATATTTTCTCTCTTTGGAGGAGAAAAAAACGCACAATCATCGCACTCGAGACAGTGTTGTTGCTTACATCAGTTTTATTTTATTATAATAAATATTTTAATGTTTCATATATATAAATGTATATAGTAACCTTTAAATCAATTTAGAAAATTTAGGTTGGAATGTTTGGCGAAGTTTTTTTTAGTATATTTTAAGTTTTAGTAAGTAAAATCCAGTAAGGAATAAATTTTCTTCTAGTTTATATGCTTCTATACTAGTTTGCAATTCATAGATGCTGATGTGGTAAACTAAATTTTTTTCTTTCTATGTTCAACTTTTGAGTTAAACTGTTACTTCGTATGCGAATATATTTCTAGAAAAAATTATGCGCTCTAAAATATTATTAATAACAAATGCGTAGGTGTTTAGAAAGTCACCCCTTCTCCTAAATGATGCTTCTTTCAGTAAATAAATATAAAAAAAAAAAAGGTGTGTTTGGCAGTTTGTGATCCCAGGAAATCCTTTTGTCAAACGAAACTCTAGAAAGATTACTTTAGTCCCATGTTAAAATAATAGATGGAATTTACTTGTCTATACGTAATCTATGAGTATGAACCAACTAAATAACTTTTAATATATTTATTTATATTATTTTTTTTTAATCAGAAATTTAATTTTGTGTAACGAAAAATTTTAATAAATTAATAAGATGACGACGATATTATTGTTAGTTGCTAAACAAACGTAGAAAACTGCACAGATTCAACTTATAGATAGATATCGGTGATATCTCTCTTAACGTTTGCATCCCACGTTCAGAAGAGACGATCGATGGAAGATTTGGCGGGAAAATGACGTCATCCGTGCACATCTCTGGTCCTGCGCCATTACTAAACGAGGTTGGGTAGGAAGTAAAGTGTTCTATCTTAATTTAAGATGTTAAAACGATTATTGTCTACGGGCAGACAAGTGTTTTCTTAACCGGATATCATCACGTTCTATTTTTTTCGATTAACGAAAATTTATCTTTGCTTAATAAAAATATTTATTTTTTTTTTAACTCGAAGATGGAGGATAATATTTTGTAGACAATGCATGTTGTATATATATATATTTTTTAAAGGTATAGTAAACGAAAATTTTCGAATTTAATTAGAGAAAGGTTAGCTTTAATGTTTTAATTAATTAATTTTTCCTCGACAGATTGGGAATTAAATATTAATCTTCCGATAACCTATTCATCATGATTTTCCGAATTATTTTAAACTGTTTCATTGAAATAATTGTTAAAGTATAGAAAATGCCAAATTATCTGAAAGGAAGTAATATCTGTTTGGTGCAGTTTAAATGGTAGGAATGATGTACTTCTTAATTCACCTTAGCCATTGTTATCGATGCACTTGTACTGATCCATTAATCGATCAGAAATCGATAACTCTTTGTCTATAAATTCGAAAAATCGAATATAGTTTGAGGATAATATTTATAGGATTTTCTGAAATTCTTTTGATGTCTTTCAAAATTTCTAATGTATCTTTGGGAATAAAATTTTTGGGTTATTATGTTTTTTTTTTTTTTTTTTTTTTATATAAATTATGTTTTAGACGAGCAAAAATATAAATATCATCGTAACACATTTAATACAGAACACAGAATGGGATGATTGATATCTAGAATTGAAACCGGAATTTTTTAAGTGGTTATGATTGACAGAAGTGATTAGCAGTCGCAAGTTTTGCTTTATATATAAAAAAAAAAATGTTCGAAATGAGTTTCTGCTTTTTTTCCGAAATCAAACCGTACAATTTCGAATTTTATTTCCGTAAAAATTTCTATAGAAATTATATTAGCTGAATTTAAAAAACTCCTAATAAAATAAAAAATATTTTTTGTTTTACTCAAAGCTTCGTTTTATCATCATTTTTTTTTTTTTTCCGAGATTTCTTATGTAGATCTGTATCAGTGGTTCTAAAATAAAAAATATTTTTTGTTTTACTCAAAGCTTCGTTTTATCATCATTTTTTTTTTTTCCGAGATTTCTTATGTAGATCTATATCAGTGGTTTTCAACCGTTTTTCTGTTGATGAACACGTTTTAATATTTTAAAATTTGGCGGCATACCTAAATATTTTAAATAATAATTTAGATTTAGCAATGAGTTTTTATTAACAGATTATTGTTTATTACATTCACATTACAGACATACTCGTACACGGGATCGTTAAATAGCGGCCCTTATTAAATTATAGCGACACTTGCAGATTTTGTCTTTTTAGAGAAACTATAATTTTTATTCCTTAATTTTTAAATTATGAATAATGACAAAAAATTTTGGCTGTCGCAGAAATTCAAGGGTAGATTTTTCTAACTATACATTATTTATAGGAATCGGTACAGTGGTTCGATTGCAAAAAGGATATCCAGCCAACCACGTTTCACTATTTATATGACTCATACATACATACACTACATTCTTAATTTTTCATATAGATCTACATAAGAAATCTCGGAAAAAATGATAAAACGAAGCTTTAACATTTTTTTTTTTTTTTAATTCAAGGATAGATTTTTCAGTTTAATTTTCCGTAGAACCACTGATCTATATGGAAAATTATGAAAAGAACCACTGATCTATATGGAAAAAAACCACTGATCTATAGTTTCCATATAGATTAGTGGTTGAGAACCACTGATCTATACGGAAACTATGGTTTTCATTGTTTTAGCCCCTGTAAAACTATCTTCTCTTTATAGCCAAGAGTTCTGAAATGAAGTTAGCTGCAAGTAATTAATGTTTTTTTAAAACAGTTAACAATTAAAGTTATTTAATTAAATTTGTTTTAATATCATTTGTGATAAAATTAATATATAGAATATATAAAGATTCAAGTCTTTCATAATCAAATATTTCAGCTATGTTGAAATATAACGTTCGATAATTGAATTTTTAAACTTTGTTTACATTGTCGACGAACGGAACTTAGTTCATTTTTTATCTTCCGTATTAAAAAATACGAAAGATGATAAAATGTAATACTTAATAAAGAAAAATTTTGGAACCTGCATTTCAATTAATACCGATTTCTCTAATTTTAATTCACGTATTATATAGAAAAAATGATCAAATTTTGTATAATTAAAATTTAAATCTAAGAAATCTGAGTGAACCGGCTATTTTTTTTTTTTTCAAAATTATTAGCAATAGCATAAAGATAGTTAATGGAAAGTTTCTAAAAATGCAACTAAATGCAATTAACATACAGATTGTTATGACGTTTAACAAGTGTTCATTATTGTTATTAAGTTTTGAAAACAATTACTGTGACCTTATTTTCTCTTCAGAACTGAAAGCAGCTGATGAAAATTGAAAGACGTTTATTAATTTGACATTTAAATATAATTTAATCATATCTAATATAAAAAAAAATTAGCTATCTAACGCGCATTTGTGTTCTAATTACTGTATTATGCTTTGTCGTCATATTTAATATTTTAATATATTTTCTAGATTTTTTTTATAAGTCGTTTTTTCCCTCGTTCAGTTTTCTTGCATTTTACTTCCGTAATTTATATAGATGGTTGTGTTCGTTCTCGTCAGAAATACGAAATTGATGCAACTTTAGTTAGTACAAATAAATACAGGATGTCCCAAAAATTACTGTCTATCTCGAAAACCACTGAAAATACAGGAAAATAGCTTTATTTCGAAACAAGTGCCACACAAAAGTAGGGATGTTCAGTGAGCAGTCTGCACATGCGACCGTTGGTATCTCTATAGAGCTCAAAGCGATGCAACGAAGGTTGAAATTTCATCTCTAATTCACGGATAACCTTGTCTGTTAGATCTGCCTATGAAACTTCCTCTCAAAATTATAATTTCCGTTCATTTCATGCCTTTTATCTTGCATGTTATCAACAACACTCGTTCTTCAGTGGTCAATGCTGCATGGCTTTGAGCTCTGTAGAGATACTGATGTTCGCCATGTGGAAGCTGCTCACTGAAAATCCTTCCTTTTGTGCGGTACTGGCTTTGAGCTCTGTAGAGATACTGATGTTCGCCATGTGGAAGCTGCTCACTGAAAATCCCTCCTTTTGTGCGGTAGTTACTTTGAAATATAACTATTTCGTTGTCTTAACTCTATTTTCCTGTATTTCCATTAATTTTCGAAATAGATAGATAACTTTTGGGACACTCCTGCACAGTATTCGGTTTATCACATGATCATATTATGAATAAAGAACTGAACTAAAATTCAAGCGAATAATTCGCTTGAATTTCAGTTTAATTTTATATATTTTTAACTTTTCACTGTTCTTTAAATAAGTAAATTCTGGGTAACATTGTTTCATCTGGCTTCATAACACATCTTTTAGTTCTCCTAGTTAGCCAACTGATTTAACACCTCACACAAAACTGAAGAATGCGGTAATTAACAAGAGTTAAATTCATTCTTCCAAATATATTTAACCGGAATTACTCTAAACAATGATAATTTTATAGAATTTTGTCTGAAAATTTAAAATTATTCACGAAACTGAATCATGAATTTTATGCGAAATTTATTTTTTGTCCATTGACGTGAACGAAATGACACTCCTACAAAATAAGTCATAATGTTTAAATATCGTGTAAACTTCGCATCCGTTTGGTCACCATCATGTCTACTAAAACTTAAACTGTTATTTCACTTAAAAATTACCCGATGTGACTCGAAAACAGATTATCACACAATCTAATGCATAAAGACTGTTTTTTTTTTGATAGTATTAATATTAAACTATGCTTCAATATTTTGCTTTAATCTAGCGAGCTTGTCCTTTTATTTTGTCACTTCAAGTGTCAATTATATTCCTTATTTTTACAGACATGTAGGTAATTTAAAATTCTGTGGCAATCCATCGTTCGAATTTCTGTTGTTAAAAATTTTACCATATACATGAATAATGGATACATCCAGATAGTATTTCTGGATACATTACTTCGATAAATTTAGAAAAGCGTATGAAAATAAATGTCAAACATGATAATTCTGAATCCGATTTACAGTTTTACATCTTAAATTTCAATGTAAACTATTTAAAAAGAACTTGCCATTGTTGCTATTTATTAAATGATAAAAAAAAGATGATCATTAAAATTGCTTTAAATCTGTTTATAAAAAAAAGTTCTGCGGCATCGAAACAATATATACAAACTGATAAAATGAAAATTTTCTTTGTGCAGTTTGGAATAAAACATAATTATGAACTAAACCATTGTAATTATTGAATCGTAACAAGTTAGTGTTGACTCATCACTTTCCTTCTATATCCTGCTGTGTTCAATATCCGGTGGTCGTTAGAAATGCTCTCCATCTAGCTGCGACTGACAT
Source organism: Olivierus martensii (assembly GCA_000484575.1). NCBI lineage: Eukaryota > Metazoa > Arthropoda > Arachnida > Scorpiones > Buthidae > Olivierus > Olivierus martensii. Next base: position 111,570 of record AYEL01074194.1, on the reverse strand, counting down.
ACTACATTCGATAAATTCTCATTCGGTTTGGACAGTCAACATGTCTTATAAATGACAACAGGACAAAAACATCTACTCTGTAAAGATTCACTTAACATCTCTGCTTTTAACTTATTTTTTGTATCGATCAAATCGATGTTTTTTATTTATAATCGAGCATAGTTTTCGATTTCTTTCAATTATACAGTTTTTATTAATTTATAAATTCTGTCCTCTATTTTATAATCGATTTTCCACAAGTAATGTTGATGTTTTAAGTACAGTTTTGAATATATTTATTCTTTCTTTAAGGTAAAGATTTATTCTAGATCGACAATACGTTATAACAATAGATTGAGCTGAAATATAATTAACTGAAGTTTACAATTATTATTATTTTTGTTAAGAAAAGAGAACTAAATCAACTTTATAATAGTATCGCTAGTAATTTTATATATATCTTTTTGTAATTTCTGTATACTGTATTGTAAACTAAAACCAATAGTTTAGTCTTCAAGATCACATTCGCTTTCTATGTGTGATTTTAAATGCTAAATTTAACTTAGTAAAAAGAAAATCATGTATTTATCTAACGAGTTTCATCAGGAAGATTATTCTAAATTGAGTACTTATCGTAGGAAATTACTAACTTGGGATTCTGTCCCGTCGTTATAGGATATTGGTTAATTTAAATCGGGTATTGTTGCAGGACTTACTGTTGTCGTTTACTGTAAACTAATCAGTAACTAGAGCTTACATTTTTCTATTTTTTCTTCATTACGAAAAATAGGCCTTTACTAATAGATGAGCTTTTGCTTTGATCATTCAGATCAACTTAAAATCGTAATGGAACAAGTCGGAAACGGTTAAAATGAGCTATAAATTCGATTATATAGCAGGATTGTCGAACTTTATATCACTAAAAAAACCAATAGGAGAATCTCAAATACTTGAGAGTCTACATTAATTGCAATGGGAAAAATTGATTCGGATTACGAACTTTTCGGATCACGAACACAATCCGTGTTCGTGAACCGAGGTGTTTTTCGTTTAAAAAGGGAAAGATTCTAGTTGAGCCATAGCACGCAGATATATGATAAGCGTAAAGTGACCGTCGACTCGAAATTATATTCTTACTTTTTGATTATTATAGATTCAATAAAAACATCTTGATAGCCCAGATAGTTTTAGGGTGAATCTTTTAATATAAGGAATTGTCGCTTCGTATTTTATACATCAGTCGGTGGGCGGCGAATCTTCAATTCTCTAATGTATAGATCCGCGTGCTACGGTTCAACTAGAATCCTACCTTAAAAGGTATTACTATGTTAAAATTTAACTACTATTGTATATTTTTGTCTAAAATATAAAATGAAATGTCTTATTATTTTTCTGAATTGAAGCCTAATATTCATGTCCACTGTAATGGACAAAGGTTGTCAATGGTAACAATGGTGCGATTGAAAAATTCTCTCTCTCTCTTATATATATATATATATATAAGAGAGAGAGAGAGACATTTAGATTTTTCAGACTAATTTAGATCTTTTATGTATTGGATATGATGCTTGTCATTTGACATTTAATGTACTATTGAATATTTTTCCCGAATATATAATCAGATTAATAATATCTTATTCAAAACAATAGTTACAGCTAATCGAATATCGGAGGAAGTGATTTCTGTAATAAGATTGATTGTAATTTCTCTACTTCGTTTAGAGTCACTTGTAATAATTAACAAAACCAAACGATTTTGTTTGTTATTAAAAAATAGCAAGTGTTTTTATACAGATAACAACAACAAATATCAATAACTATAATAATATAACAAAAGATATTATTTCATTCATTCAGTTTTGTTAAAAACCGCGTAAACAAAAACTCAAGTTATTTGTTTGTAATCAATGAATAAAATGTTTTAAATATACAATAATTAACTTTAATCGATCCTTTCTTAAATCAATAATGTGTGTGTTATTTACAATTTTATGATCAGTTTTTAAGGATTAGTTTAAGGCATACTCTCTATCATGAATTCTAAGGATATAAAATTTTCTTTTCGTGTTAAAATAAAAATTATTTATGAATTATTTCTGTGAGAAAACATTTCTTTCTTACAACTTTTAGCAAAGATAATTTAGAATTTATTACAACTGTATATAACACAAGGCTATAAATTTCAGTATTTTAGTGCATTGGGAAAATAATCCTTGATAAAATCATTGATTTATAAAATAAGAAAATAAGAAAAAATTCGAATTTATAATTGTCCTGATTCTATCATTATATTAAAAATAAAAAAAAAAAATCTACGTGCTTTTAATATTACTGCTCAACTGTATAAATCACTGTGAAGAGTTTGTTGCTCTGAGTGCATAGGCTTCGTTGAAATTCAAATTCTTTACAATGCATTTCTTTTTGTGTTTCATCACTCCGCTTACTTGGAGGAATGAGGAAAATATGGAATACAAACCACTGATCACCTGTAAATATATGAAAAATTTTCTTAATATATCATTTATTTGATTTAACAAAAATAGTACATAGATCAATTTACCCTTATGAAAAAATTTCTTTTAATATAGAAAAATCCTCCAACAGAAATTCCCACCGGAATTTTACCAAATCTCTTCATAAAATTATCCATCTATTAAAATTGAAAATTAATAAATTAAATATTTTTTTTCTCCGTATTTTCCAGCTCCATCGTACGTGAGAAAATCTGTTAACTTTTTCCAAATCTTTGATTTAATCACACAACCAAACTAAATGCATGAATTTTAAACCTCTCTTAGAAACCAATTTATCTCACTTTCTTATCAGAAAGTAAAATAAACTTATTTCGCTTTTGTTACAGAATACTGTACGCAATTACAATTGGTAACACTCGAATTAATAAATTAATTTTGTCTTTACTTAAAAAAGTAAACAACCTTGAATGAAATAGCATTAAATGGAAACTCCAATATCCATAAGGATTTTTCACTTAATTCTTCTATATTACGAATGAATACTTCAATTATAGTTTATTATTATTTTCAAAAATTAGTAATTTAAACAAAATTTATAATTATTTTTTATGCATTATAAATTGTGTTTATCAATTTAACAGGTAAACCTACTTAATATTTACTTTGATAATTTAACATTTATTTGAATAGACAATATTTTAAATTTAATAATAATAATAATAATTTTAACAGTAGTTTCAGGGCTTGTTTTATTGTTCTAATCTGTATTTGTAACTATCAGGATAAGTATAACAATTTCTGTTTTTATTCAATAAAACATTGAAATATAAATGAGAACTGATATTATTTATAATAGATAATTTTTATATCAGAAAAAAGTAAAATGTGTGAAGCCTACCTTGAGCTTAAATCCTAATGAAAATTCTTCATTCGAAAATCTTCGGATGGCTAGGAAATTGTCGTACACCTGACAAAAACAAAGAAAGTAATAAATGGAAATGCTATGTATAGATTGATCAGATATCAAAAATCCTAACAAAAGATAAAAATAATATAATAATATCTCATAGATAATAACTCTGATTTATAATGTCTCATCTATCAATAGAAATATAGGCGCTGAATATATTCTATACAGTATACCGTGTCCATTTTTACATGGGCTAATGACTTTCTCAAAAAAATTAGAAGAAAATTTCAAAAACGTGTCGTATTAGTTTTTAATTTTATATAGTTTATTTTCATTTGGAGTTTATTTTAAAATCCTTTTTTCTGATAGAAGAAAGGTAAAAAAAAAACTTAAAATATATTGCATCTGAAATTTATTACAACATATTTAATTAAAAGTTACATATTGTCAGCATTGAATTATAATAGATGTAATTATTATGTAATATTTAGGCAATAAATATATTACAGTAATAATTAAATATATACCAATGACATGAAAAGCGAAATTCTCTCTCTCCAAATAATGTTATAAAACCTTCATAGACAAACGTAGAAAGTTAATCTTTTCAGTTTAATTATATCCTTTCGAATATTGCAATGTATAACAGGGCGCGAATGCCATACATATAGTGAGTGCAGGGGTGGACCGGCCATAAGGGCGTTCTGGAAATGCCAGAAGGGCCGGTGGTCCTAACAATATGGGCCAGCAGCCGAAAAACCGAATTTTTATGTCAATCACCGCACTTTCAATATAATCAGGACATTTCGCCGTATGATATAGAAAAGAAATAAAGACAGGAGTATTTAAAAAAATTTATTTAATATATATTACAGATATATCGTCGCAAAGATATTAAGATATAAAAATAAAATAAAGATAAGAATATTGTAAAAAATTTATAAAAAATTTATTTAATTTTTTGAAATATTCCTGTCTTTATTTTTTTTTTTTCTATATCTTACAGCGAAATGCCCTTCGACGATATATCCGTGCGGGAATTGTCCTAATAACAAATCTAACTAGTGGGCCACTAACCGAAAGGTGGGTCACTGTTAGGACAATGCCAGAACTGAAAATATGTTCCAGTCCGCCCCTGAGCGAGTGTATTTTTAAATCTTTTACACTCACTGGCACAACTTATGGCAAGGGTTCCCAAAATTTTTCCTAAGTGGACCAAATTATAAATTCCAAAATATTTGGCCGGCCAAAAATTTATGTTCAAATCGGTAAAAAGTTAGACACAAGGGAAAGATTTATACTAATTTTATAGCATAATCTTTCAATAATTACTTTTTATTACAAACTATTTAAAATGACACATTTTAAAATAATTAAAAAAGAACTAAATAACTTCAAATAAAAAAAGAAAATAATAATAAACTGATATATATGAAATGTGTGACTTGTGCATTTGTTGTTTTTTTTATAATAATATTGAGCCTTGGTCTAAGTCGGTTGAATGTATCCTTAACACTGCTTGTAAAAGTTCATCAGTCAATTTTAATCTCAATTTGGACTTATTAATGATACTCATAATTGAGAAAGTTTTTTCGCATAGATAATGCACTTATACATGTACTTTTTTACTGAACAATTTTTAATTATTGATAAAATTTATGTTTTTCTAAAAATGTTAATTATCTCTATGAATTCAAGATCGCGAATGATATGATATCGCGGACAGATATGACATCTGCATTTCTAAGGTTTGCGGGCCGCACTTTGAGAACCTCAGTGGTTTTCAACCTCTTTTTCCCCTAGCCGCATACATTGGTTTGCTACATTAAGCGGGCCGCAACATGCTATATAAGCAGTCGGCAACCGGTTAGCGTCATGTGAAAAAGTCTGAGTTCTAAAACATCACCAACAAAAAAACTCTTAACTTCTCAATTTGTGAATGCCATAGATCAGTTTTTTCCAAACTGACCTATAACCTATAAAATTTTATGAATACATCAGGAAGGTCCTAGCAAATTAGGAAAATTCTAATTTTTCCAGATTTAAAAAAAATTTTTATATCAGAATTTTTGTTATTATTATTATTTTTTTTTGCATGGGAAAAAAGAATTCCGCGCTTTCATTAAATTCATGACTGTGTGTTCCGGGCCGCACGAAATAGCTTGGCGGGCCACAGGTTGAGAAGCCACATCAGTTTTTTTTTTCGAGTAATCTTAACAATGGTTTTAAAAACTGTTTATTATATATTTCACATGTATTTATTTCGTATGGATCAGTTGTTCTCAACCTTTTTTTCACCGGGCCTCATGCATTTGTTTGCTATATTAAGCGGGCCGCAACATGCTATATCAGCAGTAGGTTGGTATCACCTGAAAAAAGTCTGACTTCTAAAAAATCGCCTATAAAAAAAACTCTTGACTTCTCAATTTGTGAAGGGCATAGGTCAGTGTTTTCCAAACTGACCTATGAACTGTAAAATTTTATGAATGCGTCAGGAAGGACCTAGCAAATTAGGAAAATTCTAATTTTTACAGATTTTAAAAAAAATTTATATCAATTTTTATGATTTTTTTTTTGTTTTTTGCATGTGGGAGAAGAATTCCGCGCTTTCATTAAATTCATGACTGTGCGTTCCGGGCCGCACGAAATAGCTTGGCGGGCCACAGGTTGAAAATGCTGGAATAGAGTAATAACATTATCAACCGTTTTGTTATATCAGAAACTATCGTGAGCAATTATTTATATTTAAATTAGTTCACCTTAAAAAAATTGACATAATTTAAAATAACTACTAGTTTTCCTATGGCACCGATCAAAGTATTGCTGCTCGTCATTAGGGAGAATCGGTCCGGATCCACAAATAATTTTATCAAACCAAATTATTCATTAACAAAACACATCTTGATTAACTAATTATTTGTTTTGATAAACTAAAATATTATCATCAAAATAAAATTCATTTTCTTCGGTGAAAAAAGTATTCGTTAATATAATAATATAGAATATATAATCGGATTTTTATCTTCACCACCGATAAATAATACGAAGAGATAGGAATGCACATTATTGTCGCTAATTGAATCATTGGCGTAACTGTGTGAGTTTAGGAACATTAGGGCCAACATCCATCGGATTCTGTATCCAATATATTCTTAACTATTTAATTCTGTGCAAGAGATCTTTTGCGGTTTACATTTTTTTAGAGATTCACAAATTATTACTTAAATTTTTTAAGATTATCGATATTAGGGGTTATTGTAATTACATTTATCTAAATGACATTATTTTCATCTGGTTCAGAAGCGCCACTGTTATACGGTACAAATTTCAGAATATCTATACACCATAAATATAAAATTCCAGGTATATATGTATTTGTATATGTATTTTAATAGATCACAATATCATATTATATACAGTATACAAATTATCATCGATATATATATATATAACAGAGCATATATTATATTCGTTCTGTGATTGAAATTCATAATTATAAAATTATTTAACTCAAACATTATTCAAGGTGAATTGTAATTCAACTGAATAATGATTTTCATGCTAATCTGATTGGCAGACACACAAAAAATATCCAATTATAAATTTTCTTTTTCTGGTGGGAAAGAATCAAAAAATGGTTAAAAATATACAAGCAGGCCTCGATTAGTGCGAGTTCGAATTATGCGATATTCGATTAGTGCGATATAAAAATGATACTGTTTTTCAGTTAGTGCGAGCAAATATTTGATTAACGTGAGTTGTAAGCATAGACCAGTCTTACTGAGCAAATATTTGATTAATGCAAGTTATAAGCATAGATCAGTCTTATTATCTAAATATTTGATTAATACAAGTTGTAAGCATAGACCAGTCTTACTAACAAAGCTCCGCCTCCTTTTACGATCAGTTAGTGAGAGCAAATATTCAATTAATGCGAGTTGTAAGCATAGACCATCTTACTAACAAAGCTCCGCCTCCTTTTATGATGTCAATTAACAAATTATCTTACTAACAAAGGTCCGTCCCCTTTTATGATGTCAATTAACAAATTAAAGTTAATGTCCATCCCCTTTTATGATGTCAATTAACAAATTAATGTTAATTTACGGTTAGTAAAACCGGACGAGGAGCAGTGCAAGAACAGTCATTTGGCTTTGAAGGGGTGAAACACCTGAAAGATGGACTTTTTGCCGTTAGCTATTTAACACTTATTCAGCTTTGTGATGGGTTTTTTGCTGTTAACTATTTAACATTACTATTATTCAGCTTTATCATCGTATATATACAGTATAGTACAGAATTTTCTCTTTTAAAAAGTATCAAAATGGATAAAAGCTAACTGTTTAACATTACTGTACTATTATTTAGCTTTGCTATCGTATAAATACAGTATAGTACAGAATTTTCTCTCTTAAAAAGTATCGAAATGGATGAAAGGAAGAACACTTTTGATGATAAAACAGAAAACAAAAAAAAAAATGATGATGATAGTGATTTCGCTACAGCAAAAAACGGATGTGATTGAGCGACATAAAAGCGGCGTTTAACTTCCGCTTTCGATTTGTTGGTTGGTTTGAGGATTGTATGAGATGCAGGCCCGCGGGCCGCAGGTTGAGAATGGCTGGTATAGATGCATACTACTTTTTACAATAAATGAAAAAATTACAAATGTATTATTTTTTAAAATTAAATAGGTATTTGTTCCATATTAACTATTGATTTTCACGGTATGGAGCCACATTAAAGGTACCAAAGAACCGCAGTTTGGCCATCGTGGCTATACATAGTATGTGTTGTGTGTATATATATACATATACAGGGTGTTTCAAAAAGATTGTGCCAAAATTTACAGACTTGTAGAAGATAAAATTCTGAGTAAAAAAAAGTCTAGTCGCGTTTTTTGATTTGAGGCTCAGTTTAAAAGATATAACTCTTTAAAGATAGCCAATCACCGTCGAGTACGCAAAGCGTCACGATACGTCGCGTTGCCAAGACGCGACACATTACATCGCTCTCCAATTTATTACTGGGTAGTAAGTAGGCGAGCGACGCGTCTTGGCAATGCGATGCGTCGTGACGCTTTGTGTACTCGATGGTGGTTGGCTATCTTTAAAGAGTTATATCTTTTAAACGGAGCCTCAAATCAAAAAACGAGACTAGACTTTTTTTACTCATTTATCTTCTAGAAGTCTGTAAATTTCGGCACAATCTTTTTGAAACACCCTGTATAGACAAGTTTATGTATTATATTTTTACATAAATGATAAGTTCGAGAAGAATAAACTACCGCATCTGTTATAGAAGAGAATGAGTGAACAAGTACAGCTGTGATTAGTGTTTATAATATTCTAGTTCTAGATTATCGTATTGAGAAATCGAAAATGAACAATTTAGATATTCTAAAATATATTGAAAAATTATTGCACGTTGTAAAAAAAAACATTTGGAGAAAACTAGTGCGAAAAATCACACCTGCGATACGATTTTTCCGTCTGCAATAATTGATTGATTTTTGACAGATTGAAAACTCTTGCACGAAATAGACATTATCGGGTTAAGCAAATACAGTACTGAATAATATATTCAGTTTTTCGACATGTAATAATCTTACACTGGGGAAACCTGGGATTCAATTTTTTTTTATCAATTGAAAATTTTTTCGTTTAATCCCGAAACGTCGAAAATATTTTTAGATTCTATCTAGTAAAATTTATATAAAAATCTTGTCAAAAAAAAAATACTTCCAAATCCTTAAGCTCTCATGCAAATCCATTACCGGAACTATTCTAATAAACAGATACAGTTTAAGTAATTGAAAAAAATATATATATATTAATAAACGGCGCATCTGTTTTAGACGATTCTAGAGAGAATATTATGGTTATTTAATGCAAGTTTTGAGCGACGTTGTTTTTGCTTTTCACTCTTTAATGATATAGTTATCACAATTAAGAGCTGTGATTAATGTATTTGATGTAACGAATAAAATTAGCATGTGAATTATTATTTAAAAAATAATAATCAATAATAAATAGCTAGCATCTTTTAACAAAGAGGGCAATAAATTTATAATGAATGTTTGAACATTTATTACAATAATTAGCAGTATTTTCCTGGAAAATATATAAAAAATTAAGGTTTTCGTATTCATTTCTTTCTCCTTTTTGACGCGGAAAACCTTTTAATGTGAAAAAAATTCAGTTAACCGTTTAAAGCTAGCCAATCATTATTGAGTACGCAAAAAGTCACGATGGGTCGCGTTGCCAAGAAGCGTCGCTCGCCTTCTTACTACCCGGTAGTAGGAGTGCGACGCGTCTTGGCTACGCGATGCGTTATGACGCTTTTTGTATATTTGATGGCGATTGGTTAGCTTTAAAGGGTTAAAAACATCATTTTTGGGTAAGGTACGTAAACAAGATTCAGAAAAATAAAATTCAGATAGGTTTAAACTGCCCGATATTAATATTTGAGACAGAATTCGTATCGTATTCGAAAATGATGTTGATAAATTATTTTTTACCATTAAATATATAATTTTGTTTTAATTTTATTCTTTCCGTGCAACGAAATTAATCGGTGCATATTATAAGATTAAAATTACTGTATTCTGGTGTCTGAAAGATTATCAAGAAAGTTATTACTACTAAATTTGGCCTAGATGTTCTTTAATTATTCGTGTCTGCATAGGAGAAAATCGATAATCCGTGACTTCCAACGAAAGTAGGCAACTGATACATATATATACTAGCCTCCAAAAAAATCTTCAAAGGTATCGAGCCTATCCGGGTCCAAATTGCTGTTTAGTTATTCATGTCCGTGGGGAATAGAAAAAATAAATAAATAAATGCACCAGTTTTCGAAAAATCAATAAATTCTCGTCTTCTAATGCATATTAATTGGCAACATAGCAATTTGATTCGAGGTTTACTAGAATTCTTACAGAGCGAAATTTGGTTTTTCTAACTCGATTTAATATGCTGTTGGCTACGAAAGAAAAGAAGTTATAGAGTATAATTTCATGAAAATTTATAACTTTAAAAAAAAAGGCTTTATTTTAACTTGTAAATTAGTTTGATGGCCCGTCACGACTACTGCATCTTGATGACGTCGAATGTTTGTAATATAGATAGGTTGATAATATTGCAACTTTATCTGAACACAGTAATTCTCGTCTACATAATAATGGTTCCATTGAAAACAGATATTTTCAAACTTTTCGACTTATTTTCGTAAAGCATGCTGCATAACAGCAATATCTTGTCTGTACAATATCACGTTTCTTCGCGTATGGTGCAGATAAAGCATCTTTTTTTTTGCTTTATCTGTATCATATGCTTAAAATATTAATTTAAAAAAATTCTAAATATTTTTTCGCATATTTGTAACGGATGTTGATTGCTTATTTTAATAAACTTAACATAGATAATAAGTTATTAAAATATTTTTAAATGCAATCAATAGCATTTTCTATTTCGTTTTTATTGTATAATTAATTTAATTATTAAAAATTTTTTATTCACGTTTATATTTTATTTACAATATATACTTTATATTGAAATTTGTTTTTTTTTTTTCACTACAATAATTTTTTCCAGCTAAATTTGTTGTCACATGTAAAATGTTTGAAAAATACACATATAAGTACTGTAGATCGCATTTTTTGTACTTGTACTGCATTGCATATAGTTTAGATATTATTCAATTCTTTATTTATTGAAGGATTGATTGATACGTAATGCACTTAATTTTATTAATATTAACAGTAATCGCAAAGTATTTAACGAAAAATGTGACAATTTAAACATCTAATCACCCTTTATTAAGTTTTATTCCACTTCCTCTATCTCCATTTGTCCTTTAAGCCAATTTTTGGAATCTAAATTAAAGAATATAATGATTTTAAATATGACAAATTTCATGAAAATTTATAACTAAGAAAGGTTTTACTTAAATTGCAAATTAATTAGGATACTGTATTATTATATTTGTTAGAGTTACTCGCAGTAACTTTGGTTTGTTATAACTTAGAAGACAGAACATGGAGAAAATATATAAAACAAATGTGTATATTGAATTCGATTTATGAGTGCAGTAATTAATTCGAGATCATCTTTGCATTGCAAATAACGTCATTAAATAATAATTTCTGCATACATTTTCCAATATAGTGAGGTAAAGGATATCATCGGTTGTTATACAGTATATACAGGATGAAGAAAAACTTCGTCGTAAAATTTTGTGAACTGATAGGGAGACTCGAAACAAGTCGTAAATGTTTAATGAACATATGGTCTAAATGGCACCGTTTTCGAGTTATAACTCTTTAAAGCTAGCCAATCACCATCGAATACACAAAGCGTCACGATGCGACGCGTCGCTCTGCTATTTACTATCGGGTGATAAGAAGGTGAACGACGCGTCTTGGCAACGCGACGCGTCGTGACGCTTTGTGTATTCGATGGTGATTGGCTAGCTTTAAAGGGTTATAACTCGAAAACGGTGCCATTTAGACCATATGTTCATTAAGCATTTACGACTTGTTTAGAAGTCCCCTATCAAGATCATGGGTACCACTCATCATAATGATCGGGGACTTCTAAACAAGTCGTAAATGTTTAATGAACATAGGAAGAAAAGAGGACGACCCAAGAGAAAGTGGCAAGATATCATGGATGACGATCTGAGATCAAAGGGTCTCAGAAGGGAATGGACAAAGGACAGAACACAATAGAGAAAGCTCATCAAAAACAGTGACCCCATATAGAAATGGGAAAAAGCTTGGTGATGATGATTAGAAGTCCCCTATCAGTTACTGGTACACAAAATTTTACGACGGTTTTCTTCACCGTATATACACAACTGATAGGTCTTTATAATTATTCACTCGAATTATTTTACAAAGATAATATATTTAAATCTAAGAAAATAAGTGTTTATATGAATTATAATAAGTACTTAATTAATTATTGCAAGAATTAATAATAATGATTATATGTATACTAAATATCGGAAGGATAAATATGTTTAATGAGACGAAGATGAATGAGATCTTGGAAATGGTAATACAGTACACAAATTTCAATACTTGGCTTTCCCAAATAGTGTATGAATGCAGAATATTCTGGAATTTATATATATAGTAGGCTATAAATTCCAGGAATATTAGGAATATGTTATAAGAAATACGATGACTTAAAATAATGTGAATAACGACTGAAGGAAATATGATTAAGTAGCAGTAGTTGTAATATATCATATTTTACGCTACATTTAACACTTTTTTAAACTTGAAAGCGCTGAAGAAGACAAACTATAAATAGAATAATATAGTCGTGATGCCATATAGGCCTATATAAATCACTGGTATACACAGGGGAAGGTCATGGGGTCCGGATCACCTTGAAAGTTAGGTTTTTGTTAGTAAGACGAATAATGATATACAATACGCAGTTGGTTATAAGAAACGAATAAAAACTTTATTACTGTATAATATAATGCATAATTGTCTTTTTTTTTGTTTTTTCATATTTTTGAAATAGAATTATAAGAAGAAAAGATATGGAAATTTAGAATAAAAATAGGCTATTAGAACAAATTTAATATGAATTTAATAAAAATAATCAAATAGTTAACATGTAAATCATCTTATATTCGAACTTGTGATATAAAAGTTGATCATAGAACGTTCTCTAGTATCTTGGATTACGGCGCTATGTTAAGCACTATTTAGATTTACGGCACAGTTATTTATTGGACTATGTAAGTTTTTTCCACATACAAAATGAAATTTTACATTATGACTGACATTTGTAAATACGATATTATTGTTATTTGAAACAACTGCTGCGAAAATATTACATTTTCCCGAACTATAATGCATTATATATAGATCATTGGTTCTCAACCACAGGGTTAGTTAAGCCGCCATATCATCATGAGATATTTTTATCTGGAGGTGGCCACTTATACCACTCATTATAAGATCCCCAATCCTATTGACCTCAACTTAGTATGGGTGATACTCTAACACTGAAATATTGTAAAATCTCTCTTACTTTCTTTTCTCCCATCTTTACACATAAGTCGATGAACGTGCAAAGCCTAAACCTATTATTCCGTTAGGTTAGTTAAGCCGCCATATCATCATGAGATATTTTTATCTGGAGGTGGCCACTTATACTGCTCATTATAAGCTGGTCAACACCTATGATGGGGTCAACCGGATGGTTGAAGGATGAAATTCAATGGGCTAGGCCCGGACCCCTCCTGAAAAATTGGAGGAATGGGATCCGGATCCTCCAGGATGGTAACTCTCAGTTTTACCATGTGGCTATCTGGCCAGTCTGTCATTCCGTCAGTCCCAGGCTGGTCAACACCCATGATGGGGTCAACTGGATGGTTGAAGGATGAAGTTCAATGGGCTAGGCCCGGACCTCTCCTGAAAAATTGGAGGAATGGGATCCGGATCTTCCAGGATGGTAACTCTCAGTTTTACCATGTGACTATCTGGCCAGTCTGTCATTCCGTCAGTCTGTGCGTCCCACAGTTTGTTCTGTGAAGTGTTTATTATCTGAACATAAAAATTTTTTGTGAAAGTGTTGGTTAACAAACAAATCAGATAACAAATCACCCACTGTATTATTATTTCAAAGATTTGGATTTCATTTGAAAATTCCCTTCAAATCCATAAAAATTTAAGCATTGATTTGTCAAGCAAATGTCCCTCAAAATTTGATTCATATATTTTTAATATATTCATAAAAAAAATAGAAGTCATCAAAATAAGTGAATTTATAATTGCTATGAGAAAGAAGGAATATTTTCAGTATTATACATTTCATTCATATCATTCATATTTTACTTTTTGATGTGAAACTAAAATAAAGATAAACAGCACTAACCAGAAAAGAAAAAGTTTTATTTCAGAAACATTGTTGACATTTTTGAAAATGTTTCTATAATAAAACTTTTTTCTCTCCTGATCAGTGCTGTTTATCTTTATTTTAGTATTATACATAATCTTATGTGTATGTAATTAATGTTTATATTAAAAGTCTTTGAAGCTGTTTTAAGGAACATCATAAATTATATCATGTTATTTTAAACATTTTTTGACTTCCTTTTCTACATCATTTTTCATCACACTAAGGCCATATGCCCACATGCAATTATCAGTCTGTCAACTGTTTAATTGCAGGAATGAGAACAAATACATCATTTTTCATCACACTAAGGCCATATGCCCACATGCAATTATCAGTCTGTCAACTATTTAATTGCAGGAATGCAATTAAATAGTTGACAGGAAAAAAGAATGCATAGGACTGCTGTTGTTTAGTCCATCAACAGAAAAGTTGCTAGTGGGCACATTCTCATAGGAATCATTTGTTCTCACTCTTGCAAATTAAATACTTGACTAACTGATAATTGCATGTGAGCGTAAGGCCTAAACTTGACTCCTTTGACCGTGAGAACAAAGGACTGCTGTTGTTTAGTCCATCAACAGAAAAGTTGCTAGTGGGCACAGTCTCATAGGAATCATTTGTTCTCACTCTTGCAATTAAATACTTGACTAACTGATAATTGGATGTGAGCGTAAGGCCTAAACTTGACTCCTTTTGTCCATAATGTCACAAAATTGAAAACTCCTCCTTTTCTATTTAAAAAATTTTTTCTGATTCTATGTAAAAATTAAAAAATTATATAAAATAGCATGCAATAAGAATTATTTTACGGGTACTTAGTTACATACACTTTGAGTAATTGATTTGCATTTTTTTATTTTTTTTTTTTTTTTTTTTTGAAGTGAAATGTTGCCTTAATTATTTTTCAACACAAAATAATTAAGACAACATTTTGCTTTGAGTCATAAGATTCCATATGCTTTGTTTAGGAATCATTTTCCTTTGATAATACAGTAGCTTGTGCATTACATAGTTTGATTACCATTCCTGATATATTTGTACATCTATACTTCTGATGCTGCAATACACAAAATCTATTTATCTTGATATTTGCCATCTTTGGAAATTGATAGTCATATTCCTAACATATTCTCATTATCATTAGTGCAACCAAATACAACATAATCTATACTTCTGATGCTGCAATACACAAAATCTATTTATCTTGATATTTGCCATCTTTAGGAAATTGATAGTCATATTCCTAACATATTCTCATTACCATTAGTGCAACCAAATACAACACAATATGATATATTGAAAATCTTACAAATACAGTTACATTAAAATTTAAATATTTTTATCTAAACACATTTTTTACTTAATTTATTGAATCTACAGTGCCAAGTTACTTCACTCATTAAAATTTAAATATTTTTATCTAAACACATTGTTTTTACTTAATTTATTGAATCTACAGTGCCAAGTTACTTCATCCAGCTTTACATCATCAATCATGGTAGCTAGTAGAAGAGATATATGTTTCATTATACCTTTTATTATTTATACCAGGGCAAAAATTCTTTTTCCTCTAGTAGCACATTGCATTATTCAGTTTCTGCTTCAAGTATAATATAGATATATTGAATTTATACATGTTGCAATGCCTCTTGCAAGTTTGTTTCTTGAAAACAGTATTACATGTTCCTATCTTCTATATTTCAATGATTTCTTATGGAAATTATTGATATTATTTCAATTTGTATTGTTTCAGTCTGAATTGCATTTTTCAATGCAAAGTGAAGTCTGGGTATATTCTTTATCTTTCAAATAAAGCTTCAAACAAATGATTAATGATATAAATGTTTTATAATTAGATATATGTCTTACATTTTATTTTTTGGAGATGTTTAATTATTAAACATTTCCAAATATGCTTTACAGTCTTCATTTTTCAAACAATCAAGCATAAATATTTTATATTTTATAAAAAAATTTTTAATCACAAAATGTAAAATTATCTATTTTTACAGTGTGACATTACAATTTGCATGACTCCCTCTCACCTCTATGTTATTTATCATCACAAATCTACTCTCTTAACAGCTTGACATAGTTTATGGATGCTTCCTTGTATTAATATAATATATTGTAATAAATTAAATTCAGTGGTAGATATTAAAAAGTTTAATGATAAAAAATAATTTAAAAGAAATATAACATAATCTTATGAAAATTAAATTTATTTAATTGAAATAAAATGATACTACTATTACAAATAATTTTAGAATTTAATTCTTTGCTTTTTAATTCATTTATTTAACTATACTTATAGTACTATATTTACTTAACAATAGTGTTTCAGATTTTTTTATCCTGTTTTTATTTGAAATTAATGAAAGCTCTGTCAAAATGTATTTTTTTCAAACATCTGTTGGTCTAACATTTTATAAAATCTCAATTAAATAATTGTCCTTTTTTAGGTTGAAGAATAATTATTAAACCATTTTAAAAATTAATAATGAACAAGCCAAACTTCCCCTGGCAGATAAAGTTTTATTTTTAGAATTCAATAGATTTTCAATAGATATTTCAATAGATTTCATTAATTCAATAGATGGTGGCACCGTAGCTGTAATTTTAAAAATAATTATTTTTCTAAATATAATTTAAAACTTTATCCGCCAGGGGAAGTTTGGCTTGTTCATTATTAATTTGTAAAATGGTTTATCCCCTGTACGTTAGTTGTTTATAATTGAGCAAACTGCTTAAACTCATTAAACAATACACTCACACAAGCACTTTTTAGCAGTAGACATAGTAAAAGTTTTATTTCATTTTGCAATGTCTACTGCTAAAAAGTGCTTGTGTGAGTGTATCATATCATTAGTATTATAGAAAAAGTATTATCTAAAATAATCCATTATTATTCATTCAAATTATTAATAAAAGCTAAATTATTACCTAATGCAATTAATATGTTTTCGTGCTACAATATAAACAAAATAGTAAGAATAACATGTAAACATATAGAATACATAAAATTCAGATTTAAAAGATAACAGAGGGCCAGTAGGAAATAAAAATTTTAATTTTATTTATTATATATGTGCATACTTGTTATTCTTTTTGACTGAAGCACTGAAAATGGTATTAACAAAAGCATTCTGTTTAATAAGTTTGATTCTAATAAGAAAGTGTTATATTTCTTATAAAAATAAAAATTAGGCTTTATAGGAATAACTTTTATCATAAGCAAACCTTTTGAACTTGATATAATTGTTCATATTGATATTGTTTAATATTTTCAATTTTCAGTCTTAATTCTGTAATATTTTCCTGAAATTTAGTCATTAGTTTATAAAATTTTTTCAAGCTAATAAAAATATTCTACATAATAAAAAGTCAAACTTTATTTACCTTTTCTGATGCTATGCTTTGTCTATTTGCTTTTATGCTTTCAATATAATTTTTATCCTTTTTTGTAAGATTTTCATATAAGATTCTTTGCTCTAATGTACTATTATGATATGATTGATAACTTTCCAAAATTAATTGCCAAAGCTTTTCTTGTGTTGGTTCTAATGCAACTTTTATTTCCTGTTTATAATTTATTCCCTAAATAGTATAGATATTTTTTCTTTTTTATATATATTAAGTTTAAATTCATATAAGAATATAATCAAAATAACATATTTACTTGTTTTTTTGTTTCACTTTTCAAAATTTCATACTTTTCTTCTAACTCTTTTTGTTTTTTTTCATACTCCTTTTCTTCTTTTATTTTTGTATCATTACTATTTTGGATATCTTCATAATAATTTTCATACATAACTTTGTATCTATTTGCAAACTTTTCATTAGAATATTCCATTTGATTTGAAAATTGATTATATATATGTAGAGCTCTTTGTTGGAATGTTTCTGAAATAAAATACAGCATTTTTAACTATGAAATAGTACTTTATAAACAAAAAAAAATATCATAAATCTTTATAAATAATTTACCAATAACTTCACAGAAAATTTCATAGTAATGACTAATTGCTCGTATATGTTCCATTTCTACTACTAAAAGTTCTTTTTCCAGAAAAGTGCACAATTCATTTTTGATGTTTATCAACTGTTGAAAGTATTGATACATGAGTTCTCCATTTTTCTGTAATTCTCTTAGTTTTTTATCTCTTAGCAATGGTATTAATAGACTGTTCAGTTTAAGCTTATTCAGATGTGTCAGTTCATTTTCTCGAAAAATTTTTAACTAAAATATTTATTAAAAATATACATAAATTATTTCTGATATCCATATAGAAATCTAAGTTCACAAAATTAAGAAATTAAATACAATTTTATGAATTTTACAAAAAATATTTATTTGGTATATAACATTTGTCATAGAATGTTTAGAACGGCATTTCCCAATTTAATATGGCCTGGAATCCTTTTATATTATGCATAACATTTGGAGCCTTTTAAATTTTCTCATTATGGAATTAAAAAATATGTACCATTTCAAGGACAATATGCATAACATTTGGAGCCTTTTAAATTTTCTCATTATGGAATTAAAAAATATGTACCTTTTCAAGGACAACTTTAACTTTAAATAACAAATTAAAACTTCAAAATTTGATTCAGGGACAAGAATTACTAATAAATATGCCTCGCATTTTTAATAGGCATATTTAATAGTAATATATAATTTCTTAAATTAAAATTACCTGTATATTTTTGTAAGCAAAATGATTTTTTTCTTTTTTCATGGAACCTTTAATTTCACCTCATTCCCCAAGGTTCCACAGAATATTATTTGAGAAATGCTACTTTAGAATATGCATGTGAACTTTTGATGATAAAACATATTTGAAATTACAGTAGTGGAAAAATTATTACATCACCCTATAACTTTGCTGGAATTTAGAAATACACATAAATTATTGCATCAGAACTGTAAACTAGATAAACACTAAGCAAAAACTAGGTAATATTAGATAAACTAAGTAAATACTAGGAACATATTTCTTTGTTTTTTTGTTGCAATGCCATCTAATTAGTTTATTTGGATCCATTTTTCAAATTTTACAATATTGTTTGGAGCAACAGGCCATTTGACTCATAACTGTAATTCATTAAAGCATAACCAGTTGTGATGTATTAAGTTATGCATTAAATATTTTTATGTTATTTGCATTGCTTGCTATTATTGAACATTGCCAATACTACAATATTTCCCCATACAGCAACTTGATAGCTGAATATGCTACTTATAAATGGTGATGCAATAATTTTTTCTACAATTGTAATATGGTTTTCTATAAATTATAAAAAAATTCAAATCATGAAATATGAGATTTTTTTTGATTTTTCTCAAATAAGATACCATAGATGAAAGAGAAATGTCCTATCAAAAGATCATTTCTTTTTCATCTACAGTATCTTATTTGAGATAATGTATTTATTTTAATGTAACATTTCTTGAAATCATCTTCAGTGCATATATAACTAGTAAAAAGTGTTTTTACAATAAAAGGTAATTATTTAAAAATAAGAATTAAGAATATACAAATATGCAAGTCCAGTTGTGAACATTTGTTTCTCTTTTTTTTTTTTTTTGAAATTTATGAAAAAAACAAATTGTATAAAATTTTTTAAAATTCCCATAGCAAAATAGTCTTGAAGCAAACATATTGCAAAACTACCTAGTTATCTAATGTTACTACAGATTTCAATATAGCAAATTTTGGCAAAAATTTTCACTTGCAATCAGACATTTATTTCAGAAACTTAAATATAAGGCAATATCCATCATCATCATTTCTTATATCATCCACTGCTGGATATATATGCCTCCTTCATTTGTTTCCAGATGTACCTATCTTGTTCAGTCTGCATCCATTGGGAACCAATTACCGGTACTGTTCTTATATCATTTCTCCATCAGAGAAATGATATAAGAACAGTAATTGTATCGTATTGTAAGGCAATATTAATTGGCCCAAACTATTATATATTACAAATACAATATGTAGATTGAATTTGATATCTTTAGATCCAGTATAAGCATAATATTCAAGTTATGAACTTCAATTTATGAATTAACCACAGGAACATGTTATGTTCATAACATAAGTAACACCCATAAGTTTTACACACTGTATAATAGCTTCTCTATAGAACACATAAACTAAAATTTAACCTTTTTTTAAAACAAGTACAATATCCACTTTTATTCAAAATATATTGTAACAGTAAGGAGTAATTAACCTATTTCAATAGTTGTTTTGGGTTACATATTTTTAATTACCTAGTTTAGCAAGTTATAAAAAAATATTAAATAAAATTACAACGTTTATTGAACTTAATTCATTAAATTATATTAAATAGCTTTATAATTTTGATATATAAGAGTATAGTATTTTTATAACTTAGGCAATACTATAATAAAACTGTTTTATTTAAAAATAATAATAAAGCAATTTGTGAAACTCAAAAATTATTTGAGGATGAGTTCTCCTCAAAACATAGCTTAACAATACCTAATAAAAATGCAACAATACATAAATTTAGCAAATTCTGTGGACTTACATTTAAATATTTTAAAATTAGTCAATATCTACTTACGTACTATTTCCTAATTCATAATTCATAGTATGAATTCATTGGGTACATCCCAATTATCACTAGTTTGCGATTTTGGAATTAAACTGTAATTAATAATCATATTATTAAGTTTTGCTCCGGTTCTGCCATCTGTTGGGTTAATAATTGACTATTAAATTTAGGCTATAATAGCGCTATCTGTCAGTTAAAAATTCAGATTTATTTTTTGACTAAATTCTCTAAATAAAATCTGCCGGTTGCTTTCGTAATCTTTATGAGGTTCTATTCCTGGCTAGGAAAATTTTTATTTCGAGAATTTAATCGGAAAGTAAAATTAAAATTGTTAAGTAAGTAGATAGCGCCTTCTTAAGACTAAATTTAAATAATTACTTATCAATCCAACAGATGGTGACACCGTATAATATATTAATAAAATAATTATTAATTGTTGTGTATTTCTAAAATATAAAATAGTATTAGGAGTCATTTGGCTGATTTAGATTATTTGAAATTTTCACAAATTTTTCTCGTTTGTTGCTCATAATTATATGCTTTAGATATGATTATTTAGGCTATTTTTCCTAGCGTTATGTAAAAATTAGACTTAAATGCAGAGATTAATATTAAATAAAACTATCTATAGTTAAGTGATTCTGCTAAAAGTATGGTAGGTCATCTGAAAATATTTTGGCGTGTCACGGATTGAACTTTGATACTTCAGGATGGAAATTCAATACATTTCCATGTTGTAAAAGTTTTTTTCGATTGGCTTTATTGGACATATACGTATAATGCCTTTCGGATTGGTGACACAAACTAAGTACTTTCCTGCAAGAACTTCATCGTTTAGTGCGAAATTTCTTACCAAAAAACAAAAAGCCATAAATGAGAACCTGTATTTTTTTGGATAGCCAAATACAATAATCAAGTTCCAATCTCTCTCTCTTTGAAGGAATGAATATAGGACACGCTAGCGGGCTTGTTAAAGATTTATTTGTTGTGTTATTAACTTATTTAAAAAAATAAAAAATTTTTTGGATAGCCAAATACAATAATCAAGTTCCAATCTCTCTCTCTTTGAAGGACGTCTGTAAAGGACGTGCTAACGGGCTTGTTAAAGATTTATTTTTTGTGTTATTAACTTATTTAAAAAAGGATAGTTGTTATGAATATTTGAATTTATTAAATTTTAATGAAAGCTTTTGTTTTTATACAGAAAATGTGACTTTTAATACTTAATAGAAAATTGAATTGATAACGAGGAATTAAATTAAAAAGAATGCTTAATAGAAAATTGGATTGATAGCAAGGAATTAAATTAAAAAACATGTGTAATTAAAAGCAATTATGTAGTAATTATATATTTTTGCAATATGTTCATTTAATTACACAATGTTTTTAATTATCCTATTTATATTTCTAAATCCTTACTCTAAAATGTAATTAAAAAAAAAAAATGTGATGTGGCTCGCGGCAATCTTACATGCTCATTAAATAGCCCTTGAATTAAAATGAGTTTGACACGCCTGGTCTATGTCAATAATATGTAATGATTTTATTTAAATGATTCGTTTTAATATAAAAATTACAAAAGATTTTTGAAAAAAATATTTTCATTATGAAAATATCATATCTAAAATTAATCGTTATTATATCTCATTAATTTGAGCATATAGACCAGCGTTTCTCAAACTATGGGTCGCGACCCCAAATGGGGTCGCGAAGCGAAATGCTGGGGTCGCAAAAATTCAGATATTTGAATTTCAGTTTATATATAATTTCACAAACGTCCAATATTTAACATATGACAACATATGTATTTGCAATGTAGTTGGCCGATTGTGTTCATCTTAATAAGTGTATAAATGATTTATATATTTGTATGTTTTATTTAATATATAATGACTGGGGTTGCGAAAAATTTCGTAATGAAAAATAGCGTCGCGAAAAATCTCGTAATGAAA
Organism: Olivierus martensii; assembly: GCA_000484575.1. Lineage (NCBI taxonomy): Eukaryota > Metazoa > Arthropoda > Arachnida > Scorpiones > Buthidae > Olivierus > Olivierus martensii. The sequence continues at coordinate 88,739 of AYEL01074194.1, read as the reverse complement.
AATGGGGTCGTGAATGAAAAAAGTTTGAGAAACGTGTAATGAAAAATGGGGTCGTGAATGAAAAAAGTTTGAGAAACGCTGATATAGACCATGATTTGAGTAAACAAGTAACGAAAAGTTTTGCTTATTATTTATTAAATTAATTAAACTATCAGGTTAAATTAACGTAAATATTTTAATTTCATAAACTATTTACGTAATCTCTAACATTTGAAATACATTATTGCAATTATTCAAAACAGTTTACAGAAATATCCATCTAAATCTTTAAAAATTTATTTATTTTCATCGTTATATAAAATTATAACAAAAAGTTGTTGTCTGATATTACATTTAATTTGCTTAAATATAATATCAATGCTAATATGTATCTCTTTTTCCATTAAAAAAAATAAATATAAAAATTTTCGGATAAAACCAAGACAGATAATCCGAAAGATATACAGTAGATTGCTAACAAAATTGATCTAATGAGCAATGAACTGCGCGCTACAAATTGTTCTTATTCCTGAATATAAATCATTTTAAGTATATCAAATTGCATTTTATTAAAATTTTTATTAAAATATATCAATCACTTCAATTATAAGATATGATCTTTGTAATGAATAGTTTATAAAATTCTAACCAATTTTTAAATTACCTTTAAAAATTCCGTAACTAATTGTTTTCTTAATTTTTCGTTATCCATGATTTTCTTATTTGTAAATTAAAGTCAAAACATAAAATTTAATAAAATATAAATTAATTTTAACATCACATATGAAAATATGTGTACTGTCTTGTGTATTGTTACGGACTGAGTTACTATAGCAACAATTTACTAAACATTTAATTCATATAGGCTACTGTAATTCCGTTATTAATTAATATTACTAATATTATAATCAATATGAAATTAATGCCTAAATTATTGAAATTTTGTTTATTAATAATAATAATAATAATAATAATACAGTATTTATTTAATAAAACTATTGTAAATTGGCACCAATGAACGATTGGCGCACAATAAATTATTGCCATTACATAGTATATTTTTAAAATTACATTTTCCAATTAATTACCATTCAGTTCATATAGTATTGAATATTTTATTAAAGTATAAAATGTAAATAATAAATAATGAAATCATATTAATTTAAAAATTTTTTGATAGGTTTATGACAAAATAATTATAATATAACAATCTGGCATAACAACAGTTATCTGCTTGAAATTCATCTGATGATTTATTCTCGATTCTAATTGCAATATTGTTTCGATCCAGTAATAGTGTCAATCCATTTTTTCTTACTGAATTACTTGACATGATTTTCTCCGTGAAATTCTAGATTTTTATATTGATTATTCAATATAAAACCCTAGAATTTGAAAATTATATTTTAATAATAGGAATTTGTGAATCGAATTGAATATTTACGGAGCATTACGTCACGTTGTTAAGAGAGAATAGATTTGTGACAATAAATGACGTAGGTATTTGAGTAGGAGAAAGTCATGCAAATTTTGACGTGAGGTTATAAAAATTTTTACTTACAGAGATTTCTGATAAAATATAAAATATTTATGCTTAATTGTTAGAAAAATAAAGACTAATTTAGCATATTTGGAGATACTTTGTTATAAATGAACGATATTGTACAGTAGCTACTATATCTATTTATATTGTATATCCAAATGTTTGAAAGTTTATTTGGAAATTAGAGAATGTGTGCGCCAATGTAAAGTAATTCCTATTTTCTATTATTTTATACATATGTTTTTTTTATTTTTATGTAAAATCGGGGGAAAAAATTAAGTAGGTTGGGAAGATCTTCAAATTTGTGATGTCACGGTCACAGGTGTCTTTTTTCCATATTTTACGCCCCCTTTCCAATCAGGGAGATTACTAAGGGGCGGGGCCAGTTCCATCCAGGTGCTGCACCCACACCCGTGGATGGGGGGCGGATGGATGAGGAGGACGGGGATCACCGGGCCGGGCCCAGTACCCCGAAAAAATCTGGGATGCTAACGGCCACGGGCTGCACCCACACCCGTGTAGGGGGGCCGGATGGTGAAGGACGGTGGGCTGCACCCACACCCGTGGAGGGGGGCCGGATGGTGAAGGACGGGAATCACCGGGGCCGGGCCCAGTACCCCGAAAAAATCCGGGACCAGACCCGGGTCCTCCTGCGTAGCGCGCCGACAGTGTTACCACTCGGCCATTCGACCGCCTGGTCACAGGTGTCAAACTTGGTGTAACAAAACAGACAAAGGAGTGGAAGTCAAAAAGTGTTTAAAATATCGTGACGTAATTTATGAATGCTTCATAAATTTTATCTAACTCTTCTTTCTTAGAGAAAAAAACTGATAACTTTTCTATTTCATTAAAGGATAAGTAGCAGAGTAGGTATTATTAAAATAGACTGAAGGACGATTTGAATATTTTGAGATAATTTTTGCAGATAACCACGATAGTGAAAATAATACTGTATTTGATGATGATATAATGTGCATCTACTGCGGATATCAGTAATTTAGTAGTAGTGTTTCGTATAATAAATCTACATAACAGGCCATTTTTTTAAATAAGAATTGTTTTCTCAGTGTGAACAAAATGATCATCATGTATACAGCATTTTCACTGAATAATGTGCCGCCATAGTGTATTCCCAAAGGAATGATTGCAAATAATTTATCCAGTGATGTAACAATCGAGAATGTATAGCAGGGATGCACAGACCGCGACCCTCCATTGATTTGTTGGCGGCCCGCCTCACCATGTTATTTTAACAAGCCACACAATTAACAAAATAATAATTGTAGTTTTGAACAATGCATTTTCAAATATTTTCTTTGATGTAAAATTATTTTTACAGGGATTCGATAATAGGATCCATTGTTTTTAAACAATAAGGAAAAATAATAATCATATTTGTAATAATAAACATTTTTTATTTTTATTGTGTTTATGTGTGTGAAATATGTCAGTAATACCCCGAAGTAACGCGATAGGTGAGACCGACGAAAATCGCGTAAGTCGAGATTATATACAGTAATACCCCGAAATTACGCAATAGGTGGGACCGACGAAAATCGAGTAAGTCGAGGTACAACTTTACATATAAATACATATAAATTTGGTTTAATTGGGACCATGGACTAACAAAAACACTAGTTTAGAAGAAAATATTTAATAAAATTGCAGTTCTTTATACATATTAATACAAAATATTAAAAAAATAAATGAGTTATGTAAAAAATTATTTACTTACTTAATTATCACAGCATAATTTCAGCATTGTTTTCATCTCAGCAATAATACCATGACGTTTACGAATTATGTTTGAGTTCAAAGATTGAGCATTTTTCACCGTATCGAGAATTCTTTCATCATCTTTTATGATTGTTATTGTGTGGATGCCGGTAGCTCAAACTTCTTTGCCAATTCACAAATTTTCATTCTGTTATCAAAATCTTTAATAAGTTTACATTCCAAAGATCTTGTTTTCCTTTTCTTACTAGGTGCAGGAGAATCAGATTTACTTTGTTTGGACGGCATAGTTGTTTTTAAAGGTTTAGAAAACATATAACAAAACAATCTTAACTTTCATCGATCGTAGAATCGTAATCGTGCAACGTAGAGTTCGCGCGAAACGCGTCCAATGCGTATCACAGCAAGATAACGTGCTGCTGTTGCCAAACGAAAAAATCAAGAACCGCGTAATTCCGAGTTCGCGTAAGTCATGGTATTACTATAATTAAAATGTACATGCGTACAACGTAGCACTGCCGCTTAATTAATGAAATTTTGAATCAATTTTGCGATTGGCTACTATAAATGTTGAACCTAAAATAAAAAAAAACTGTTAAATCAATGCAACGGCACGCATCCAATTAAATATTCTTTGTTTACTTTTGATTACGTTTCTTTGTAACATGTAATTAATAAACATGATATATAATTTTCATGGTTTTTGGTGGCCGATCTATAAGTCACAATGAATCTATGCGGCCCTTGGTCTTAACAAGTCTGTATCCTGATGTAGAGTGTGCGCAAGACACCACCCATGAAGGATTTATAAGGAATTATGTTAAAAAATAAATTCTAAATACACCTAGCCCTCGATTTGCACGGCACTCAATTTACACGGTTTCGCTTTTACACAGCTTTTAAATGAAAACAAAAAAAATTTTTGTACTCAATTTACACGGTTTTTAAATGAAAACAAAAAAAATTTTTTTTAGCACTCAGTTTACACGGTTTTAAAATGAAAACAAAAAAAATTTCTTTGCTAAAGGGTTTGATTGTTTTGCATTATGCCATTTATAAATTAAAAGAGTATCATATTGTAACGTTTTGTGGGTTTACGAGTTCGTAGAGATTAATAAACAGTGAATACAGCTATATTTCGTATTGTCAAATTTATTCACACAAAACAAAATAATCTTGTTTCACTATAATTAAATTCAATACAAAATCCGATAATTATCTCATACAACACTAATTTATGTCTTTAATTCAGAATAACTCACAGTTCTTCTTAGTTCACTTTCGCTTTGACAATTTATCGCTCACTATTAATTTTTACTGTCGAAGTTTCGCAGTTTAACTAAACTCAACTCTCGCTTGCAGCTCGCCTATTTATGTTTGAATGCTTTTATTGTTTTTATTTGTACGGAATATTGTTAATTTTTTTTTTTTTTTTGTACCGTATTCGATGTTAATTAATGTTTATGTTTTCATTTTCAAAAATAAATTGAAAAAGTATAAGCATTAAATTGTCTCTAAAAATTAATGAACCAATCCCCTTTTTTTCCTTTAATCCTTATCTCCTTTTACACGGTTATAAAGAACATATCCTCGACTTTTCATTATCTTCTTTAAATCGATTTACATGGTTTACAGTTTAATTGAACATATCCTTCTATTTTGTATGAATTTCGTCTCGTTTTACACGATTTCGGTTTGCACGATTTTTCCAGGAACGTATCTACCGTGTAAATCGAGGGCTGAGTGTAAGTTAGAGAAGAACACGATTATTAATGCATGAAAAAAAAATATGTAAATTATAAATTTATATACAGAATTTATAAAAAAATAAGCTTTATAGGAATGTTAAACAAATTCTATCCTTTTAATAAAAATTAAATCTCTCTCATTTATATATCCAAAAACTATACATGTATAAGTTAAAACTTTCCGCCATATTTAATCCTAATACAGTAAAGATCATTACTTACTAATTATATTATTAATATTACGTGACTCTGTAGAATTACTCATAAATTAATATTTTCGTAGGATTTAAATATCAGATATTGTAGAAATAAAATTGAAAATATATAACGCTGTCGCGTTGCGCTTTTTTTGCTCTAGTAATACGACTTTGGACAATGGCGGGACTGCCATATTTATTTTTAATAAATACGTTTTACTTCTCGATTCCATTCTTAAAAATACACAAATACCTGTGAATATCCAAATTTGAATACATTCAAAAATATTTCACTCATTTCATCCTCTTCACAACTCTTCTACTGTACTTTTTTCTCTCTATCCCCAATCTCCTCTTTCTATAGGCTAAATCTCTGAATAAGTCATTGCTCTCATTTATACAATATAATACATTCAAATATAATTAATTTATCAATAACTTCACGAATAAGAATGGAAATGTGTAGATCTGTCTTTTTTTAACGAGTGAACATCATCTCCGATATTATGTGTGTCATTACTTAATATTAAATGGAAATGAGACAATTCCCGATATTTCTGATCAACAAATTATATCTTCTCTGATAGTTTTGATTCATTTTAAACGTATTGGATGATTATTTTTCAGCTAATTTTATAACTCTGTGTAATGTATTAAGCATCTATATAAGGGAAAGTTGGCTAAATTATACCCTCTAAGAAAATAATGCTGCTGGAAATTAAACTATCAATCCAAAACAAAAATCTGTGTTTTTGTTTAAAACTTTATTTTGTTGCACACAATTCTAATCAAAATAAAACTATAAAAATTTATAATTTTCCTCATAAATAATAGAAGAAAAAAAAGTATAATTTGGTACGATTTAGAGTACCGGCTCGCTAAATTGTACCCATGTAATTTTAAATCGTAGTTCTAAGAAAGGAGTATTTTTAAAAAACGAAACAATAATTATATATTCATTTTTTGAAAAATCTCAGAATATTTCAAATAATATTTTAGAAAAAGGAGAGAGTTATTAATATCACTATTGAGCTAAGAAATTGTTATTTATTAAAGAATTATAATTAAGTTACAAAAAATACTCATTCATATAAAAACAACACTTATAATATTCAATAAACGGAAAATGGCTATGAATTAGGCCCTAATTTGGGCTTCACAAAACTCTTCATTTTTTATGGAAATCAACTACTGTACTTCGAACTATTCTTTATGATATCAGGATTATTAGTGCAGCCAAAAAACTTTATTTTGTTGCACACAATTCTAATCAAAATAAAACTATAAAAATTTATAATTTTCCTCATAAATAATAGAAGAAAAAAAAGTATAATTTGGTACGATTTAGAGTACCGGCTCGCTAAATTGTACCCATGTAATTTTAAATCGTAGTTCTAAGAAAGGAGTATTTTTAAAAAACGAAACAATAATTATATATTCATTTTTTGAAAAATCTCAGAATATTTCAAATAATATTTTAGAAAAAGGAGAGAGTTATTAATATCACTATTGAGCTAAGAAATTGTTATTTATTAAAGAATTATAATTAAGTTACAAAAAATACTCATTCATATAAAAACAACACTTATAATATTCAATAAACGGAAAATGGCTATGAATTAGGCCCTAATTTGGGCTTCACAAAACTCTTCATTTTTTATGGAAATCAACTACTGTACTTCGAACTATTCTTTATGATATCAGGATTATTAGTGCAGCCAATTTTGGCATTTAATGCATTTAATCCAGTCTACTTTGGGTCCGTTTTATCAACATAGTAGCCTTCACAAGCTACACAACTATTTTATCATCATCTGTGATCACAGAACGCTCTCCAGCATTGTCCGCAATCAATTATTCTTTGGGATCATCATTTTTTTTTCCTACATAAATGTACGAATTACTATCAAATATAATATAAATATACTCTGTCTAAATAAATTATCAATACAATCAAACGGGCCTAGGGCATTGATGAAAATAAGTCAAGATAAATCATACTGGTACGATTTACCAAACTTTCTTCAATTTCATAAAATTGAAAACTACACGGAAACGTCTAATGATTTTGCCAATCTGTTAGTGGTACCTCATAATAGATAAAATTCGACAAATGAAATGTTATAGTAATAAATTTGAATGGTCATTTTTCACTTTTGAAATACTGTAGCTTAGACAAAATTCTGAAAACTTACATCAAAGTTGGAAAAAACTGATATTTAAAGTTTACTCGTCATTAAATCGCTTGAAATCGAAAATAATATGGCGGCATTCATATGACATAGGGTACAACAGAACAGTGTTGACATATAAAAAAAAAATGATAATTCGTTTAGGAAAAACAGCGGTAGTACGATTTAACATACGGTACGATTTGGCCTACTATCCCCTATATATAGATGGTATTAAGTTAACTAACTTGGAACTGATATAAATATTACCATCTGCAATCTACAGACTTACTTTTTATTAAGATGCGGAAATGTTTACGAAAAGACTTTTAACATACAATATACAGATAGGTCTCGATTAGTGCGAATAATAGGTCCCACGAATTTCTCGCACTATTCGAAATATTAACTATATGTAAAATATGGTAATTGGTTCTTGCTTTGTGAGATTCCGGCCATTAGCCAACCTCACGATGCATAATCACAATATTAACTGTTTAAGAAAAATTTATTTTCATATTTATCGTTGTTTATCATCTAAAACAGTGGTTCTCAACCACTGTGCCCCGGCACACTGGTGTGCTGTCAAACCTTTGACGATGTGCTGCGAAAAATTAAGAATGAATTGTATGTGATTATATGAATCACATACTATATTAATAGTGAAACGTGGTTGGCTGGATATTCCTTTTGCAGTCGAACTACTGTACCGATTTCTATAAATAGAAAATAGGGTATCGTTAGAAAATCTAACCCTCGAATTTCTGCGACAGCCAAAATTTTTTATCGTTATCCATAATTTAAAAATTAAATTAATTTATATTTTCTCAAAAAAGACAAAAATCCGTAGGTGGCGTTATAACTTAATAAGGGCCGCCATTTAATGATCTCATGAACTGTAATCTGAATGTAATAAATAAGAATAAATATAATAACGAGTATTTCTGTAATCTGAATGTAATAAATAAGAATAAATACAATAATGTGTTAATAAAAATTTGTTGTTAAATCTAAATTATTATTTAAAATATTTAGGCGGCTGCCAAAATTTTAAAATATTAAAATGTGTTCCTCAACAGAAAAAGGTTGAGAATCACTGATCTAAAATAACTTATCAGGAATTGCGTCTCATAACATCATCAAACCAACCACCAAATCGAAACCAAAATAAAAATCAATTTTTAATACAAAAAATTTAAAATCAGAATTTACATTATAGTCTAATGTGAAAAAATAAGAAAATGTTACAATAATTTGCAGGAATCTGCTATAAATTTCCAATCTGATAAACATTTTAAAATTAAGATGAAATCATATCTTAATTTAAAATATTTATCAGAATTGATTCAGCAGCTTAGAGAATATGGTTCATTTATATTTTCAGCACTATAAATTATGGACAACTAGAAATTGTAAATCGTGATGAGGACAGGAAAATTCAATCTGCAGGTGCCGCTATAATTTAATAAGAGCTGCCATTAATGATCCCGTGTACGAGTATGTCTGTAATTTGAATATAATTAATAAAAATTAATATAACAATCTGTTAATAAAAATTTGTTGCCATAACTAAATTATTATTTAAAATGTTAAAAAAATTTGTTGTTAAATATATTAAATAATAATTTAGATTTAGTTAATAAAAATTTATTGTTAAATCTAAATTATTATTTAAAATATTTAGATAATAAAAATTTGTTGTTAAATCTAAATTATTATTTAAAATATTTAGGCGGCTGCCAAATTTTAAAATATTAAAATGTGTTCCTCAACAGAAAAAAGGTTGAGAATTAAAATATTAAAATGTGTTCCTCAACAGAAAAAAGGTTGAGAACCACTGAATTTAAAATTTCCTTTGTGTATTAAATGCTCCAATTACGCAAAGATAATTTTTCTTATTTAATATTCTCCTTTACATATTCGCATAATAATTTTTCTTTCTTTTTTTTTATTCTAGCTAATTGCAAGTTATCTGTAAAATTTACTGAAATATGTCTGATGCGGACATAACGATTTCTATAAGTTATTTCTCATCAAATCTACTATCCTAGATACTCGTGATTATTTTGCACTTATGAGACGAGATTTACGCTTTTTTGCGCGTTTTGGTTCGGATTTCCTATTTTTTTTTTTAATTTCATATTTGAATAATAATTCTGTAAAGACTCGAAACAGCGAAAAAAAAATTTAATTTTTAAATTTAAAATTTCTTTTGACATTTTTTTTTAGTAACACGGTATCCTTCAATAAAAGTCGAGGCAAAATAATTACGCGAAAATTTTCTTCCCATAATTTCCTTTTCTGAGTCATAAGGGCGATTTAAAAAAAAAAAGGCACATTTTATTCACAAAATCAATTTTTTAATATATTTATGTTTATTAAAATAAACTTTTATCTAAAAAAGGAATTTTAAACACTAAAAATTTTAAATGGAATGCTCTCGTTTCGCATCTTCCGCGCGCACTCTGCGACGTAATAAAACGAATCGCTCTTTTGTTTGTCCACTTTTTTTTTTTTCTTAATGAAATTAAAAATATGTACTGTAGATTAATTTATCACATTATAACTGGCACGAAACGCGAGCAATCAATGCCACCAAAACACGAGACATGAGACATAGGAGCAGTCGCGTGTGAACGCACCGCGTGGCGCGGGAGACGCGACGCAATAGGCATTCAATCTGAATTCTTTGTTAGATTTTCATATAAATCCTGCGTACATCCTGATTATTAAATGCACTATATAAGGAAAAGGTTAATTATAAAAGATATATAGGCGAAATATAAAGAAAATTCATATTTATGGAGTATAAGGATATAAGAAAAATTGTTAGCAATATTGTATGCCTACATAAGTTTTCGTCATCCGGATGAATAAATGGAAGAAACAAAATAAAAAAGCATGATAGATAAGTGGAATATAAATAAATATGGAAACTGGAAAATATTTGGTGGAAACTGGTAAGAATATTTGAAAGAAAAATATTGAATGAAACGAATTGTATGTAAAGAGAATTATAGATGTAGCCATGGTGATGGAAACGTACTTGTAAGTGTGGAACGGATGTTAAAATGGATAAAAGGATTAGTTTTTTTGGATAAGTGCCAAGCAAAAGGAAATATCGTGTGGTTCTGCGTATATTTATATTAAGTTTTAAACTTTATTAACTGCAGATATGTAAAATGTAGATAATATGGGCCTAGAGTCTAAGAATAAATTCCATTTGTCTGGTTACCTCCACCCAACTGGATGCATTATTCTGTAAGTAGAAGTTCGATCGCCTAAGAATCAAACTCAGCTTGATTTATTACTGAACAGTAAACGGAAAACGATGTAGCGAATAGAAATGAAGGGTTTCTAAAATATCTTATATTCCTTCACGTAATATTTCTAATTCTGGATATTCTTTCAGCATTGCCTGTAAAGTCACTGACCACCAGATGGATAATAACTTAATGACTGCAATTATAGAATAATCACGTTGATGCATCACATAATTCTAATTAATATGTTTGTGCAATTTGTGATTATATACGAAAGCGAAATTGTTGAATTTATTCCTGATTCGACAATTCACGTCTTTCATATAGATGGACCATGAAATATTAATAATTCTAAATGTATTAATGCAAAAGAATATTAGTAAAAGAACTCAGGTCAATTTAATATTATACATTAATTTTTTATCTTTTTTTTTCAAAAAAATCTTCCAAATAAGTGATACAAATAATTTCAAACACAGTATATAAAATTTGAATTTTTAAAAATTTCGAATGACCATCATCTTGTAACAAGATTACATAGCGCTCTCAAAATTAATAGGTACCTTATATAATAAGGAATGTTTGCAACACGAACTTTAAAAGTTAACATTTTTTGCATACATACTACATATGAAAAATAATAATAAGGTTGTATTGAAGGGCTTGAGTTATAATCAACTGAAATATATATATTTTTCATATAAATAAATAAAATTTGAATGATTTGCAATGGTTTGTTCTTTAGATATTTGATGGACAGTTATACGGATAAGTTAAATTAAATAAACATAATTTTTTTTTTTTTTGCAAAAATAGTCTAAAAATAATAGGAATGTTGAAATATTAAGTCATAAAAGAAATAAATTCAATGTTATTTTTTTCAAAATAACATTGAATTTATATGAATGCATGGCTTTAAATCCGAGAAGAGTACTTTTTTAATGTAATTCTAAACTTTCTTAGAAGAGCATTTACAAAAGATATGTGGCTTACGTATATAAAATTTACGAATTTTATAACACTTAATTTCATCATTTTGTTTTCTCACCACATCTTTCATTTAGATTTATCGTTTTCAGCTTCATTTTCCTGAATTTTTGGTCCAAGTTTTAAAAATATTTCTTTTAGGACAATTCAAAAACTCGTCTTTAAATATATATACTATATACCTGTACTATACTGTAGAAATTACAATTTCATCAGTTATCTAATAATAAATTTATACTAGCGGTTTATTAAAATATTTTAATCCCTCAAACAGCTTAAAAATTATTTTAAATATTTTTTTTTTATAATGATTTAATTTTCTGTTCAGGTTAAATTAATTTTCTTCGTCATCTGATCTATCAATCAAGGGAAAATTTATTCAGAATCTTTTAACACATTGAAATATATATATTTTATTCAAGCAGATGAGCTTTTATAAATATTAAATGTCTCAATCATGATTAAAATAACTTTAGTTTCTCCACTCATTAATCAAAATGGATAATTTAGTGTAGTTATTAATTATTTCTGAAAGAATTTTATTTTCTAAAAATTAATTTATTATTTCATAAAACATATTAATTAATAGTTTCAATGGCAGGTATTGTTTGTTGCATTAAACATTTATTGCGTAACGAATTAATTATTATATGTTTAAAATAAAATTCATAAAATTAGATGATAAAAAAAATTATAGCAAAAATTTTAATATATTAATAAAATATAATTCAGTTACTATAATTTGTATAAACATAGTACTATTTTTTGCACAAATTTTGAATATTTAAAAGATACATACGCTTGAATACTTACGGAAATGTGGAACAGGGAATTTAAAATTTTATCTAAACTTTCTAATCGATAAATGTATAGACTTTTATTCAGATTCTTCCATTTTTTATCTGCTATTTAAAAAAACTGTATTTTCTGGAAGACACTAAAAATACTCAAAAGCATTTTGATAAATTTTTACAATATTTTTTTAGAAGAATATTTTTTAGAATATTGAAAAATATTTTTATAATATTTTTCAATATTTTTACAATATTTTTTTTCATTTCGAAATTTATTTTTTATAATAAATAAATTTCGAAATGAAATTATTATAAACTTGATTGATTAATATATTTCTTGGTCATCATTCTGGATTCTAAATTTATAATTTTTTATGCTATAATACGTAAAATATCTATATAGTAGAGTATATATACCCAAGGTGGCCAAATTGCGGCTCTTTGGTACCTTCAATGTGGCTCCATACCGTGAAAATCAATAATTCATATGAAGCAAATATCAATGTGGCTCCATACCGTGAAAATCAATAATTCATATGAATCAAATATCAACTATCATTAAAAATGTAATATATTTGTAATTTATTCATTCTAAAAAGTAGCATGCATCTATACGAAATAAATACATGTGAAATATATAATAAATAATTTTTGAAACCATTGTTAAGATTACCCGAAAAAACTGATGCAGTTTTCATTGATCCAGAAAGGAACTGATTGAGATTCAGATATGTGGATCATTATTACATGAAGTTTGGCCACACTTTATATATACATTTGTATATGGTGTCTTGATATATATATATATGTGTATTGGATGAAATGGTTTGTGTAGTTACAAACAGTAGTATAATTATATCCATTACAAAGAAAAAATTGGCTAGTTGGTAACGTGGATGCTGCTAGACTTCCATTGTAGAAGGGTGATCGATTCCAATTCCCATATCTTCAGAGTTTTTCAGGAGATTTCAAGCCCAGTCGTCATTCTTCAATCCTGTGGATCAAGTGATCACACTCGTGATGTGAATCCCATCATAAGTACTGACTAGATCTTAGTTGACTCTAAATTGGTCACTGAAGTGCATATAATCTTATGTATAAGTATTGTTAAACGTAAAATTAATAACAGAAATATAGAAAAATTATGCAAATTGATATAAATAAAGATTTATTAACACTAATATCACAGTAAAAATATTGAAACATAAAACATGGCCTGAAGAATTCTGATGATCTGCCAAAAAGTATGCATGCAATTTCAAACGATATTTCTAAATTTCTTAATCATAGCCTTATATAAATTTCTGATTTTTCGTAGATATTTAAATAGGAAATAAGGAGAATTTAATAATCTAAATCCTCCAGAATTATTGATAATTTGTTTATTGTCTAATCATCTAACATTATATAATAATGGTGGCCAAATTGCGGCTCGCGAGCCACAAGCTGCTCTTTGTACCTTCAGTGTGGCTCCACAGTATGAAAGTCAATAGTTAATATGGAACAAATACCTATTTAATTTTTAAAAATTAAATATTTTGCGATTTATTTATTTATTGTAAAATGTAGTATGCATCTAAGTGAAATAAATGCATGTAAAATATATAATTAATTAATTTTGAAACCATTGTTTAGATTAACTGAAAAATTGATATGGCTCTCATTGACCCAAAAAGAAACTGATTACTGCTCTCAAATATTTGAGATTCTCCTATATGGCATGAAGCTTGGCTACCCCTTTAATAATAATGGCGATGAATTGAGGAATAGAATTTCTCCTATTGAATAGCTTATATTATTGGAAGTATTAAATTTATCTTTTAAGCATGTCGATATAATGATCATAAATTTATTGGAAATGCTAAATTTATCTTTTAAGCTTGTCGATAAAATGGTCATAAATTTAAAGAATAAAGGAAGACTACAATCTTTCAACTTCTACTAGATTTACAAAATTAGATTTTCATTGTCCTGAATAAATCTTATTCTTAGGTCGATATTTTAAAAATTTATAAAAAATACAGGCATACCTTTCTTCGGCGCTTCTCAATTATATTCCATGATTTTATTTTATATATCAATATGAAAACTATCTGCAAAGTAATACTTATGTTTTACATACCAATTCTAACATACAGATGGACTGGGTCTGGAGCCATTTTGGAAAACAAAGTGAGACCCGGAATTGAACATGGATCTTCCAAGGTGATGGAAGATCCATGACCGATTTTCTAGCATGCACTGTTGTGCAGTTAATGAATAATAGTGAAAATATGTTTGTAGGCTTGTATATGCATTAGCAAATGAAAAATATTACGATTCCATTTACAGCGGTTGTATGGAACGTAACAGCCGCAATAACGAGGTATGCCTTATCTGCTAATTGTATCGCTTCTCAATAATGAATCCGTTGGCCGCATGACCAAGTGGAAACGTGCTGTGCTTCCATTCCGAGTTCAATTCTCAATTTCCTGAAAAAAATTGAAGTGACTCATTTTTTCAAGAGGCGTCCGGTCCCAGCTCGTTGAACTCTATTCTCCGCTTGATTACTAATCCCCCAGCAGGGTTGTGGGCATGGACCCCGTGGTAGGATCAGCCGGTCTTTGTCGCTAAATACTCACCGAATAGCGCATGGTAAAACAGTAGCTTACTACCTTGCCAGGTTCAAATCATGATCCAACACCTTCAGTTTTATAAGAGAAAACCGAACACGGCTGTTGAGCTCCATTCCTTCTACCTTCCGACTGAATGTTCACTATGGATGTTGGCCAGTCTATAACGGTTTCTAAAAGTGGCCGCCGCTAGGTATAGCATATCTCAAATATGATATGGCAGCTTTAAAAAAAATAATGTAATCGTAGTATTCACTGAATGGAAAGTGGCATAAAATTATATAGGTAAAAACAATCAGTCAAGTTGAAAATCTTTTATACAAAAATGAGAGCAAAACTTTCAAGCATGGTGTCAAAAAATTCCTTTTCTTTATGTTTTTAATATGATTTTTAATGACGTTATATATAGTATACGATAGTAAAATCCTGATATTTTATCGAATTGATTTTCTACATCCTTTTTATTTATCTTCGATTAATATTTACTGGTAACTCAATAAGGATTAGAAGTGTCTGGGCAAAAAAATAAACAAGGTTATTTCAGATAATCAAGATCTAATGAGATTATTTACTGGAGAAGACTAATACTCCATCTAATTGTTGCAGGTTCCAGTTAGGAAAGTCATTAAATTAACAAAATAGAATAAGAAAATGATGTTATGAAGCAATAAATATTATTCCCAATATTTTATTTCTAAAAGATTATTTTCTTTATAGAAGTTTAAGTAGTTCAACTTAAGTTCTTGAATAATTGATTACATATTTATATACGTGATGTATGATTTTGAAAGAAAGCCATAAAAATTACAAATCATGGTCTATACCCGTGGTTCCCAACGTGGAACGTACGACCCATAAGGAGGCAATTTGAGAATGGGTTATTAATAGTGAATTTTTTGCATTTCTTATGGTTTTACAGTATATAAATATATATTATGACGTACACATTTTAAAAATTAAAATCAGAATGTACACGGCAGTCAGCTGGTGACAATGGAGAGGGGGAAAGTCCCCTAATAGAGATGAGTGGTGAGAGGGATGTAAGGGTTGTGGGCATGGACCCCGTAGTAGGATCACCCGGTCTTTGTCGCTAAATACTCACCGAATAACTTAAATTTTATTCCTTGCCTCTCCATTGTCACTAGCTGACCGCCGCGTACATTCTGATTAAGATAAGTATGGCGATTTTAGAAGAAAGTAAAAAAAATATTTAGTGTGCGCACGCAATTATTATTATTGAAGGGCCTTGATACATATCACTTCATATTATTATTATTTTTAACAATTTTTTACTGATTTCTTCCTCTATCCTTTCGTTCTTTTATTTTTCTGTTTCATGATGCCATGTTCTGTGGAAGCTTGTTTAGACCAAGTTAATGGCCTTTTAGGCTTCTTCCTTTTTGAATAATAAATTGTGTCATAAAGGGCATAGGGGCATCAGGATTTTAGAGATGCTTAGGTGGGGGGCATGGCTAGAAAAAGATTGGGAACCACTGGTCTATACAGTTAATTCTATTGTTTGATGTTTTAACGATTTTATCATTTGAAAGATGTTTTAAGAGATCTTGTTATTTTTCGAATTTTTGTACATTAAATAGACAATGATTTACAAATTTACATTATACAGATTGGAAATGTTTTTAGTTTATATTTTCCAACGATTTTAAAATATACATATTAATATATACATTAAAATCGTTGGTATTTCCACTTTTTGCTGTTCTCATAGATTCGTACTGCCAATAAGTTTCTAAATAATTAGTTAGTTTTCCCTTGGTTTTTCCATATTACGAATTAATTTCAGAATGATTAAATAAATAATATACAATTTAATAAACAAATGATAGAATTCTAAGTAAAAGCATAATAGATACGTGATTAATAATTAAATCATAGGAGGAAACGAGTGTTTTTCATCAAATCGAAGGCACCGCCTCGACTGTTTACTGCCTCGCCTTTTATCACCTTCTCACTGATTCTAATTTATTTTATTATTAACAAACTTAAACTAGTTACAAAAGAAATAAATAAAAAGCATGCAGGTTAAAAATACAGTTGATACAGTATTATTAATAGACTAATATCTTAACTGTTAATGAAAATGTTGTGCATAAATATAAATCAAATAGGATGTTTGTTGAACATATCAAGATAGAGGTAATTGAACTTAAATTCGTTCAGTAATGTTTATTTCTAAATTTTACGCTTGTCTGATTTGGTTGGACTAATGATATACATGTCGAGAAGGTAGTGCAGTTGTTGACCACTGTGATCGACCAACCAGGAATGACTGTTACGGTTTATGGAGAAAACGGAAATTGTAAATCTCTTTCCTCCTTTGAATTTCGGTATTTGAGATTATATTTTATGGTGGAATAAATTTAACAGAATCGTTAATTGTTTGTCTAAAATTTCAATCGATTTTATAAATCATTTATAAGAAATAATATTTATGCAACCGTTCGTGCATGCTTCCTATCAGATAATAGTTTTATATAGATTTATAAGATAAATATTACAAGAGAAGTGTTCTTTTTATTTCACTGTCAGTTATGTACTGTATATCCCTTGATAAAAGATCCCCACTGTGATGTTTTTCTGCTAAAATTTCGTTTGTAATGATTGCTAAGGATAATACAGTAGTGGAAAAAATTATTGCATCACCCTTTTAAGTTTGTCAGAATTTAGAAATACACGCGAATTATCGTATCAGAACCGTAAACTTGGTAAATATTTGAGACTTATTTCTTTGTTTTTCTGATTGTAAAATCATCTTTGAAGCGGGCCCACTTTTCAAATTGTTACAATATTGTTTGGAGCAACAAACCAATTGACTTATAATTGCAAATCACTAATGCATATCCATCTGTGATGTATTAAGTGATGCAGTAAATATGTTCGTTACGTGAATTGCTCGCTATTGTTGAACATTGTCAGTACTGCAATACTTCCACATATGGTTGGATAGATGATTATACTATTAAGGAAACGGTGATGCAATAATTTTTCCACTGCTATATATTTAATCTAACTGCGGATCCAAAAAAAAAATTGAAGAGCTAAAAAATAAGGATATACATTAATAATTTTATTATGAACGTAAGTAGAGATTCTGTATACTAGATAAAAAAAAATACTGCAATTTTTTTAAGCACAATACATGAAGAAAATTTAGCTATTCCAGTCCTCGTAGATGCACCACTGATTTATTTAATTTTTATAATGAATTATTGAAAAATAATGCTTAAATCAAAATGAACATTCATCATATTTATTTAATAGAGTATATTTTATAATTTTATGATTGCGGAATTATATTCTGCAATTATGAAATTATCAATAGATATTATATATTAGAGATTAGATTAAATACTGTACGATAGTTGATACTATTAATTTTAATCTTATAAAATTGATCCAATTAAAGTAGTTGCACTTGCGGTAAATACAATACTATACAAAGAAAATTAATAAGTACTGTACAGTATATTATAAAAAAAAACAATTATATGTTTGTGAAAAGTTAATATTGTTTAAATATTTACAGGTATATATTGGAGCCAGCTCTTTGTTGAATATAGTAGAACTGTTAAAAACATAATACACCATTTTATAATGGTGTTTAATTAGATATAACAGTTTCATGGGAAAAGTAAGTATCTTTCATTATATCCTATTGCATTAAAAAAATTGGTCGATTTAATCTGCATGATGACTGATGCTTAATTAATACTGTAGAATTATTTTTGGAACTAGAAATTCTTACATAGAATAGTCTAGAAAGCATTTATTTTATGAGCCAAGTATAGTTAACATATACGGAAATATGAGTCACAAACTAAAGTCTCACAAGAATGAAGAGTCTTCTTAAAAAATCGATTTCGTCAAATTTGATGATAAAATTTAGGAAAACAAAAAATTTCTACTTGACAATTTTTGTTTAAATTCATTCATTCTAGTTTCATGTTTATTTTTTTTTTAATAAGTTAACTCGGTCTGAATAAAATATAAATAATATATTCTGTTTATAATTTTTAATACTTTTGATATGCAATAACGATGTTATTTTAATTTTTTTCTCGATAAATAAATGTATTTATGCATTAAAAGATATGCTTTATTAGAAATGATGTAAACAAATATTTCTTACTATTTGTGTATTAATTTGAATGATAGCCTTTTCTGTTAAAATACAGATTTTCTTTATACGTAATGTCTTGTTGTGGAGGTGCTGTAATTGCTACATGTGTGCAGTCTATTGCACCAATAATTCCAGGAAATGCTGATTTTTTCATGAAATCTGCCTTAATTTTTGTTTGCTCTTCTGCAGTACTTGGAAATTTAATCCATTTTCTTAATAGCACTTTATTCATAGTAAGTGATACACTTCTAATTGATCTACTTATTGATTTTTGGCTAATAGCCAGGGTGGCATCTGATCCAACAAGCTGCTGATAGCTAGCTACGTGAAGCAAAAAACCTGAGTGAAGCTAAAACCTAAAAAAAAAAACACCCTATCATTAAATCATTTTAGAAGGGTAACAGTTAATAACATTTGATATAGGACTACGATATTATGTTTTAAAAGGGTAATTTTTAGATATATTTTTAAATTTTAATGAAACTACAAGTATATTAAGTCGTTAATTACATTATGAAATTTATTATAGAGACTAAGTACTGTACAGTATTATTGTATCGCGTGTAAAATAACGCACTAATTTATCGCATAATGCGTCATTTTTATTTTAAAAACTTACCTAAATTTAATATACCGTACATATATGTAGGTAATTTAATTTAATTTAAAATACTCTATATAAAATAATACAGTTTTTAGGCATAAGTCACATTAATTAGTACAGGTATGTTGAAAATTCTAATCAATGTTTATAAAAAATTTTGCTTCAATTTTACGGATTTTCCGATTTTACGGACTAGTCTCGCCCCCTATAGTCCGTAAAATCGAGGTTTTACTGTACATACATAGTAATTAATAAATTATATACAGAATACGAACAGATTTCATTAAGATGTAAAAACCAAAGAAATTTCATTACAAATGCTGTTTTTGAATTAGTAGAATTCGAAGAAATGCATTTATTCGATGTATCTGGTGAAAATGGTCAGGAAAATGGCAACTAATATTATCTGGAAAAATTTATTATTAAACAAAATGACACGATTTCAGACAGTGTCAAAAATAAACAAGCTTTCAAAATTTAACTCTCGAAAAATTTTTCAACAAAAATTCTACATTTTCTTTAAATTATTCTTCTCGAAAAATTTTAATCTAGCGCTCGCATTCGAAAGAAAAAATTGTTATTTCAAATTACACAGTATATTTGACTGTATATATCGATAGCATTTCATATAATTCCTGTTGTATATTTTCTTTGATTCCTATAGTAACAGAAAATTGATTTTTTTCACTAATTAAAAAAAAAAATACTTTTGAAACACTATATTTTCTTTGATTCCTATAGTAATAGAAAATTGATGTTTTTCACTAATTAAAAAAAAAATACTTTTGAAACATCTAAAAAAAAAAATACTTTTGAAACACTATCGAAAAATTTTTTTATTATCGAAAAACGTTACGTGTTTTAACTAAAATACAATTTTTAAATATTTGTATTTTCATGAAAATAAAAGTTATTTATAAACCTGTTCTATAATATTTGATGATAATTTGAATATTTATATTTAAATAATTTACGAAATAAAATGCCATGTTATCGCCGAAATTAGTGTAGAGCCTACTACGCGATTTTGGTTGTCGACGTCACGAAAGCCTTCTGGGCTTTCGATATGGGTGATGTCGGTTTGACCCGCCCGCTCTAACGTATAGTTTTTCCAAAAGGCGAAATTAAAGTATCGAAATCGAAGATTAGCCCTCCCACCGACGGACGATTAAAATACGAAAAGATAATTCGAAGACTCCTGCCAAAAACTATCTCGGCTTTCCAGGCGACTTTTCGAAATGGCGGCGCTCACCGGTTTAGATAGCGCGTGTGGGAAGTACTTCACTTTCGTCGTTCGTTTTCTCGACACTGGCGCCAGTTATCAGCCGAATCCTTTCGGAAAGCTTTTCCTACTCGTCGTCGTCTTTCGATCGGTCCTACTTTCGTTTATTTGGCGGTAATGTAAAATTGTAGCCGGAGTGAATCAACCCGGATACGCAGCCACGCGAAACGATATAACTTCTTACACGCGTTTATATTCGGGAAGTAAAGATAGATAATACGCGATTAAATGGGTATCCGAGGTGAAAGTACCGAGAGAGTAGAAAACTCGATAAAGTCATTTACGTATCGACCTATTTTGTAGCGCAAAAGCTGGACGAGAAGTAGAAATAAGAATGTATATACAGTACCTTGCCGAAGAGCCTCGTCTTCTAACACGTCGTAGCTACGGTACGGCACGTTGTGCATTCGCATTATCTGCACCACGGCGTTACTGAAACCACACATGGGCTTTTCGGGGCAGCCTTTCATAAAAACCACCACTTTGTCGTTCTTAATCTTTTCTTTAATATCCGATTCTATTTCCGTAGAAAACGCGGTCAGCGACTGGGTGCCGGGAAGAACCGTCTTTATTCTTCTATTTAATCTGTAAGCTAGACGCCACATTTCGTTTGGAGGGAGAGTTATAACCCAACAAAATCGCATCGGCCGAAGTCGGCCGCCATTTCTCTTTCGAGTAGTGTTGCCAATTTTTGACCACGCGTCTCGGCGGCCGACTTACCGAATAGGAAATTAAAAAGATATTATTTTTATCCACGTAATAGCGAAAATTTGCCATTTTAGAACTCGTTAACACGATTTATAGTCGCGTTATTGATACAGATTATTCTATTCCTTAATTAATACGGATCGAATAAGTTGTATAAATTACGCGGCTATTAAATTTAATTACTGGAGTACACCGACAAAATAATGCGGCCCGATGGCCGAGTCGGCGTGCCAGGCGGAAGGACCCGGGTCTCCCGAAAAGTTTTTCTGGGTGCTGGGCTCGGCCCGGTCACGCCCGTCCTTGGCTATCCGGCTCCCTCGGCGGGTACCGGTGCGGTCCGTGGCTGGAACCGGCCCCCCTTAGTCATCAATGGAAAAGGGGCGTAAAAATGAAAAAATAATCTCTAATTATAACAAGATCCAATATATACATCTTTCGGCCATAGCTTTTAAAGTGGCAGAAACTTTTAACGCTGTAAAAGTCCCTTCCTATATTCCGCGGCGTTACTAACGCTAACCCTTAATAAAAATTAGCGTAACATACTTCGTCAATTTTGGCAGCCGCATTCCAATCGGTGGTATTTTACGACCGGGTCATTTTCCATTCCTGTAGAGTACTAAGTGAAGAACCCGAAGCCGCATTCCAATCGGTGGTATTTTACGACCGGGTCATTTTCCATTCCTGTAGAGTACTAAGTGAAGAACCCGACTACGGCCGCCCATCCGGACGGGGCGGATCGGTCGAATGGTAAAGGACGGCCGGGCCCGGACCCCGCTAATAATTTTTCCCAGGATTGGGACCCGGAAATGGAATCGGGATTCCCGGAAATTGGAATTTCTATCCCGGAAGCCGGATAGAAATTCCGACGGAGCGGCCAGGCCCGGCCAAAGGTACTGTCGCATCCGGAATAGAACCTATCTCGGCATTTCCTCCGAGGTAGAAACGGTTGGGATTTCCATTCCGGAAGACTCGGATCCCGCTTCTCGAAAGATTTATTCATCAGTTCCACGCTGGGTCGTCCATCTCATCGAACGAAAATGGAGTCGAGCCAACGGGACTCGATCTTCACGAAAAAATATGGAAGGCGAGACCCGAGAATCGAACTCCGATCATTTGGTGACATTTATCTAACGGGTCGTTGGTCCGAATCGATGGATAACCGTCGGGTTTCCATCACCGAAATATATTTTCCAAGTGACGCGTCCGAGATTAGAGGCCGACGGCTGAAAGCCCCAGAAGCTAATTTGGGCGATCACCGAGAATAAAAAAATAAAAGCGCGCCTTCGGATTTCGGCCGTAAATATTTTTTTTTTGTTAACAGATGACGCCACTTTCCATTCAGGGTGAATACTAAGTGACGGGGCGAAACAAGCCCTTCCACAGGCTGCCCACCCCTGCGGAGGGGTCAGCCGGATTGTGGAGGACGGGGATCGACGGGCCGGGCCCGGACCCCATGATAAATATTTTCAAGGGGTGGGACCCGAGACTCGAACCCGGGTCCTCCAGAGTGGAAAGCCGACTTTCAAACGGGATATTCGGGCGTTATAGTGTGGCCGGATAATGGTCTGCGACGGTCGGCCGGATTGGCCGCGTGGAAACGCTTCGGCTTTCCACTCTGGAGGACCCGGGTTTGAGTCTCGGGTCCCATCCCTTGAGAATATTTATCATGGGGTCCGGGCCCGGTCGTCGATCCCCGTCCTCCACAATCCGGCTGACGCTTCCGCAGGGGTGGGCAGCCTGTGGAAGGGCTTGTTTCGCCCCTTCACTTAGTATTCTCCCTGAATGGAAAGTGGCGCCATCTGTTAACAAAAAAAAAGATCTGCTACGGTTGGCCTTTACTAAACAGTTCGACACAAATTCTTACCACCAGATGGGGTACGGAGTGGCGAAATTCCGCCAGAAAATCGAGTTCGAATGTGGGGAATTAGAAACCGCTAGCTTTCCAGTGTTCGAATGGCGCGCCAATAAATAAAGCCCGGAAAATTTCCGATTTCGTCCTTATCGGTCCGCGGGTCGAGTCGTTTCTCGGACCAGCGCCGGTAAAAAGTGCCGCTTTATGGCGTGGCGGGAGGCGAAATAACTACGGACAGCAATTTTTTTCGGAGAAACCGGACTCGGTTTTAGGCACGGACCGAAAATTTAATCATCTATCGGTTGGACCATACTTTAAAAACCGCGAGACGACGTTCATCGGCCGTGGCTGGTACCAGCTAGGCGAATTAAAATTTCATTTTCCATTTGCAATCTCACGCCGATACGTATTTTTTTGTCGACAGACCAGGCCACTTACCATTCTATTAGAATACTAATAGAATGGTAAGTGGCCTGGTAAAGGATCTTCTACCGGCCACCCATCCCTACATATTACTAATACAGATGGGACACTTCCTATACTTTCAATGGTAACTTTTGAAAATGAACAGATGGGACACTTCCTATACTTTCAATGGGTAACTTTTCAAAATGACGTATCATAGACACTTCCTATACTTTCAATGGTAACTTTTCAAAATGACGTAGTTATTTTATAAAGAACCAATCAATTGCTTAGAACGTAACGTAACTTAGATGGCGCTATTAACAGTTAAATGTCATCAACAAAGCCAATAAAAGAAGTCAGGATATGACATCATAAAAAGGCTATACTTCCTGTATAATCTTTATTGTGGATACTACCTTCTCGATTTATTTCCGATTTTGAGCAATAAAAGAAGTCAGGATATGACATCATAAAAAGGCTATACTTCCTGTATAATCTTTACTGTGGATACTACCTTCTCGATTTATTTCCGATTTTGAGAAGATAATGAATTTTTAATAACAAAACGTTGATTTTTAATCATATTTTAGACTTTATACATTCGAAATATTTATAATACAAATTTGATAACAATTTCTTTCCGAATTGTTAAACATTAATGAAACCTGTATTCATATATTTATATTCTATTTTCTAGCATCAGAAAACAACCTATAATATATTAATATAATTTTATTGAAAAATGATATTTGTACAAACTGAAGTTATATATCAAAAAATATGTTAGTGATATTAAATAACAATAATGAAAACATTTCAAAATAACTAATATACAGTACGTTTACTAAGCCTAAGCGGATGAGTTCTCTCTCTCAGCAAGAAATACGTTGTATAATATTATAGATTCCAATCTTCATCATCATCTTCTTCCTGTTTATATGAAGGAGAATATGGCTCATAAATTCCAATCTACACTACAATATTTTTTATAAATAACTAAAGTTAACTTCGATCCACGAGCTACGATCAATCGTCTTAAGAAAAACAAGATGGCTACTAGTCTGTGGGGAAACAGATTACTACGTAATATTATTATTCAATATAGTTCTATATTGATAACAGATTACTACGTATTATTATTATTTATAGTTCTATATTTTAAAATAACAAACTATCCATTATTATTTAAATGATTTTAGAAATATTAATACTGGTCAATATCTTGAAAAATTATAAAACTTTTACATTCGAGAAAAAATACACTAAATCACCTAACTGAGGAGGCGCTGGTGACTGAAATTTCCTTGTTTTTAGCTAAGTGTCCCATCTGTATTAGTAATCTAATTTCCTTGTTTTTAGCTAAGTGTCCCATCTGTATTAATAATCTGTGCCCATCCCGGCCGGGCTGGGAGCCTAGACTCGAACCCCGGTTCTGCAAAGTGGAAAGCCGAGTGGAGCGGAATGGAAAGCGTTTCCGGGAGGCCCATCCGGCCCAGGGCCGACACGGTCGATCTGGAGAGAGCCCGAGCCCGCCGGAAATCGGACCAAAACCTAGTCGGACCGTAGTAGGAAAGGAAAAAGCGCCATCGGGCTTATCTGGCCCGTATCGGAAGCGTTTCTTACGGAATTTCCCCGTCGTCGGGGAATATTCTCGGACACGGTGGATGAAACAGGCGGAAAAGTATGGAAACGGCGATTTTTTATCTGGGAACGGATTTTCTATCGATGTTCGTTCGACCACGATTTAGATAAAAATGCGGCCGACTAATTATAGAAAGGCGGTTTTAAAAACGCTGTGCCGAGACTCCGGAACCAATATACGGAAATAATCGATGTTCCGCGGGTCCAACGGACCCGAGATATAAAAAGTCGGAACGGCGGAGAAAACCCCCGACAGACAACTACCAGAAGTTTAGTGCGAGGTGGACTATCGGAGACAACCAGGGTTAGGGTAGGAGTAAAGGGAGCCGGTCGGCTATTCCGGCTGGACACCTAACCGTATTATATATCGGAAGAGCGGGATAAATGGCAGTCACGATATTTTTAATACTAAAACCCGTAGTCGGGTCGGCTAGCGTCGAGTGCCGATATAAACTCGGCGCTCCTTTTTAAACCGTAGAAATAAAGGTGGAAAGCGCCGTTTCGACCGGAGTTTATCGGCGCTAACCGTCCACCGGGGTAAATCGAGAACCGGGTTCTTCATTTATTAGTTGGGCGGCCGCTCCGGCGTTTTCCACCGGTTTCGGACCCCTCTTTTTCCGGGTAGCTAACAAATCCGGCGGAGCGCGACGTGAGCCGGGCGGAGTCGTTTTTCCGCCCGAGCGCCCAGGGTTTCACGCACGTCTGGACGGTCGGCAGTCGGCCGTTTCTTTCCGGGAAAAAACTTTGGCCCGGCAGAGTCGACGGCCTACCGCCTATATATACGGGGCGGCGGCCACCGACCGGCAGACAGCATGCGGTCGGTACTGTTAGCCTGCGCCGGCTTGAGCTGCATCCTGTGGACCGCCGCTAGCCCGCTGTCGGGCGGAAGTTTCCGAGTGGGCCGGTACCGACTGCGGCCGGTGTGGGTGATTCGGCCGCCCGGCTACCACCGGGAACAGCCGGTGGATCGGGCCGCCCACGACCACTACTGGCCCGGACTGACCCAGGACTGGCCCGGCCAGCCGGCGCCGGCCGCCTGGTATCCGGACCCGGCCACCTACCCGGCTTCGTCCCATCCGCCGTCCGACCAGGTCCAACACGTCTACGAATTGGCTTCGGCCGCCGCACCCTCGCCCTCGGTGCCGGATCCGTCGCCCGGCTCCTGGGACACGCAGGTAAGTGTGCCGACCGGCGGCCGTAGTAGTCGGGTCGGCTGACCAGTTCTTTGTCTTTCAGGTGGCCTTCGAATCGGTGCGACTGCCGAAAACTTCGCCCTCGTCTTCTCCGCCGTCGCCGCCCACCGCCAGCCGAGTTTAGAGCCCCAACGGATCCGGCCCGGTCGGCGTGGCTCCCTCTTTCTTCCGCCGTCCCAGCCCGGCTCACCCGCTCTTCTTAGACGGATGTAGGCTAGCCATCCTCGGATTCGGTGCAGGATGGACATTCCGGCGCCGATCTATTCCGGCCAATCTGACGGATTAACCTGCACCCACCGTCGAATCGGCGCCCGAGATAGGAAATGGTCAACTTACTACGTCCGTGGGCTAATTAAGAAGAAGGACGACTTCCAGGCCGCCTATTTACGCCACCACCTACCGCATCTTTGTATTTTTAACGGGAAAAATAAACGATTGTTATCCTTCCATTACCTTTGATTCCGGTGACTCGGTTCTCCACTACCCGGTCGGCCGTGATAGCTTAACCCGTGGCTAGGTATCGCCCGAAAAGCCGCCCCCCGAATCCGCGGTTACCCGCGGGTGATTTTGGCAGGCCACCGTCGAATTCTTTCTTTCCGGATTTCTTCCGTTTGCCGTTAAATCTGGCCCAACGGCCTTTTGGTCGGCAATCGGGCTACTTTCCTTCCTGTGGAAGGGCTTGTTTCGCCCCGCCACATAGTATTCTACTCGAATGGAATGTGGCGTCATCTGTTGACCAAAAAAAAGGGGGCCTTTTTTTTGTCAACAGATGACGTCACGCTCCATTCGAGTAGAATACTATGTGGCGGGGCGAAACAAGCCCTTCCACAGGCTGCCCACCCCTGCGGAGGGGTCAGCCGGATTGTGGAGGACGGGGATCGACGGGCCGGGCCCGGACCCCATGATAAATATTTTCAAGGGGTGGGACCCGAGACTCGAACCCGGGTCCTCCAGAGTGGAAAGCCGAAGCGTTTCCACGCGGCCAATCCGGCCGACATTTTTTTTAAGGGTAGTCGTGGTCGCCTATTAGGTGAAATCAAACATATTTATTGTAAGGTCAGTAACTGTTATCGAGTATAACCCCATAGGCTTCGGACCACCCGGCCGGCCACTTAGCGTTCTTTCCGAATGGAAAGTGGCCTGGTCCGCTGACAAAAAAATAATAGTAATAAATAGTTTTTTCGGTAGGTACAAGATTTATTAAAAAAATTATTATTGCGATAAATTAGAAATAAATAGATTATAAATGGAATAAAACGAGAATGATAAAATAATTGAATTTGTGCTGAGGGACCGAAAAAGACGGGATACGTATTATCGGTGTTTCGAAGAGGAAGAAATATTTGGCCTTACTTTTTTTTTCTTGCATATTTTACGCCCCCTTTCCAATCGGGAAGATTACTAAGAGGACGGGGCCGATTCGAACCACCGGCCGCATTCACACCCCTGCAGGGGGGCCGGATGGTAAAGGATGACCGGTACCCCGATAAAAATCCGGGTCCTCCGGCCTGGCAAGCCAACGCCTTAGCACTCGGCTGCCGAAAATATATACTGTATTTAATAAATACGGTATTTTTTATTATTTTTGGTGACCACCGAAAAAATTACCGTATGGAATTTTTTCGTTTAATGGCCCAGACGGTACCGGGTAGGCTAAGGCCCGCCTTATTTTCTGTAAAAAAGACCGTAGCACTTTTAATATGTTTTTCTACCCCACCCGTCGCTTAGTTTTTATTAAAAATCTTAATTTTCGCCCGACGCGGTTGGGAAAAATGCCGGACCGTGTACCGTATAAAATATCGCGGACGGGGCGTAATTCGCTGTAAAATATACGATACGAATGGTTTATATTTTCCCATAAACTATTAATGGGTGGCCATCCGCCTCCATCGGGCCGTACCATCCGTGTCGCCATCTACGGGAAAAAACATAATTTCGAATTCTTTTATTTTTCGACGTATCGTTTCCTCGGTTTGTATTCGCCTGTTCCCGGAGAAATGGCGTTGTGGCCAATGGTTTTTCCCTGGCTTAAATTTACTTATATATACGATTCGATTTTGTAACTTTCTTAATTTACCTTATTTTATTTTGAATTTTATTAAATTATAATAATGTATATTTGGCGCGTCGGCCGTTGGGAGGGCGGAGTATAATAACCAGAGAGGAAGGCTCCTATACCTCCAATAGTAACTTTTTGTCGAAATCACGTGACTACAACAAACCAATGAAATCACAAAATTCTGCCAGCTGGGTTATCGGCGCCGCTGTCGCTTGACATCATTAAACGTCACACATCATTATAAATTCGTGATGTCACTGCAATCGTGTTATTACCGAATTACATTTATAAATCGTGAAAATTTGATCCAAACTGATTTTTTAAACAAATTCTTATATCCATGATTATCATCCGAAATTCCATGTTTAAAAATAAAATTTTATATAAACGTTTACATTTAAAATTTCTGTCGACTACTTATATTATTAAAAATAACATCGTCGGCATCATAAAATGTTTTCAGAGCTTAGAAATAAATTTGTATTTAGAAAGAATTTTATGTAATAAAATTATTTATTAGTTTCTTCTCGTAAACACAAATGAATATAATTTTAAAAGTTTGACAAACATATTTTTTTACAATTTAAAAATTTAACGTTTTAATTTTCTGTTTTTCTCCTTTTTTAAATCAGTTTATTCTGTTAATTTTTTTCATAATCATTACTTTTAGATATAATTGTATCAAATATTTTTTAACTGCTGTAGTACGATCTCGATCTTCATTGTGTTCATTGCGCTGAAGCGCAAACCTTAAAATGGTAATAAAACTTAATTAGTTAACCATGTAAATGTATTTTTATAATATATTCGTACGAATTTACGTTAATGCTGTCTTACCTCGTTTCGTTTTTAGGAAAGCGAAATAAAGAAACTCCCCTTTCATTTCCACAGAGAATATAGATTCGCGACTGCTTACGACTTCTTTTCATTTTCGTAAAGTTTTACCACAGGTACTTCTTACGTATTTAGAATATTTATTCTCAATTAAAAAAGCCTCGGAAAACATTAATTTCGATGTAACTATACCGCGTGCTACGCCATATCTTAGGTGATGTCGAATTATGTCAAATGTTCAGGCACGTGATAGCATTTAGCCAGCCAAAATCGAATTATAAATATTTTCTGAAAGTTCCGTGTTGTCATATCTAGTAGAAAAAGTTATTAGAAAGAGTATATTAAAATTAGTACATGAGCAATTTTCTTTTTAATTATCATTTCTGTAGATTACTGAGTTCGGCGGCGCTAGTATCAAAAAATGACGTTGGTATTTCCAGTCACGTGGTTCGCCTTCTTCTGGTTATTATACTCTGTGGTTGGGAGAGTGGGGTGGCTAACTCCATATTACCCAACAGAAGAAGAAGAAGAAGAAGAAGAGTGGGGTCACGTGGTTCGCCTTCTTCTGGTTATTATACTCTGTGGTTGGGAGAGTGGGGTGGCTACCTCCATATTACCCAACAGAAGAAGAAGAAGAGTGGTGTGGCTCCCTCTTCCTATTCGAATATATTTCTGGAAATAGGCGGAAAACGGTGGGGAATACGGATATTCTTAGGGTTAGTTACTCGGTGGGCTGCCAATAAAAGGCCGGATTTAAACCCCGGTCATTGTTGATAGAGAGACTACGATATATCATAGAGTAGACTATGGTAAATGGCTAATAAATTTGTCGTTGGATACAATAAAAGAAAGACGTAGACAATACGATATTGGAAATTGGCAGAACATTTTAATAGGTAATATCGATTCTGCATACTTTTATAAATACTTTGTTTTTGATGAGAAAATATGTAACACAAGATCTAAGAATATCTCCAGCCAGGCTAAACATTCGGAAATACACCTTTATAATTAGAACTTTAAATTTTATTAATAATTTAGATTTTTAATGTTGTTAAACCGCGTGTTGTCTCTTTTGTAATTTCTGTCTCTGTTGATCAAATAAATAAATAAATAGGCGTCTAATAGAGGGATACGGGTAGGAAAAAATAAAGGGTTAAATCCGTTTGTTCTTCCTACCTTCAGCCGTCTGTTAAACCGTAATTACGGAAAATGTCAACAGACGGTGCTGGCTGGGGCTCTCCGACACGGTTCCACATATTTTTTATATAAAATATTATCTATTTTTTGGCCGGTCGAAAATACGTAAGCGTCGCTTCCCCTTCTAATTAATATTTTTTATATAAAATATTATCTATTTTTTGGCCGGTCGAAAATACGTAAGCGTCGCTCCCCCTTCTAATTAAGAGAATTAATTTATTCGCGCCTTTAAAATATCTAGCTTCTTTCTAGCCGTAACGCCGACGGAGCTAGTGCGCTTCGGGAAGTCGGCCGCTCCTTCCCCGCCGCCCGGTGTCGATCGACGATTTTTATCGATTTCCGCCGTACTCGGTAGGTGCGTCGGACCGCCGGCTGGCGCTACGGCCGACGCTAATATCGATCGCCGCCGACGTCATAGCCGCCATTGCGGATCGCCGGTGACGCAGGTAAAGTATCGGGCCCGAGCGTTCCTCTTCCCCTCCTTCTTCTGTCTGACCGGACGGCCATTTTCCAGGCTGTTTCTTTCCGAAGGACCATGTACTACTGTTGGCTGTGGCTACTGACCTGGGCCGGCTGGCCCGGCGCCCGCGCCCAATCCTACGACCAGCTGGGACTGCTGACCGATTCTCTGCTGAGAGAAATGATGGAGCGGATGAGCCGCCACCTGACCGATCCCACCGACGATTATTTGGGTCTGGAAGTGGAAGCGCCCAAACGGCCGCCCCAGGGCGGCCCCGTCTCCCGGGAATACGACGTTCATCCCGACCGATTCGGCACCCGAGGCGACGACCTGTTGGGACGCGAGCCTTCCATCCGAGACCAGGAATATCTGGAGCACAGCTCTCTGTGGGGACACCAGTACGTGCAAGGTAAGTGTCCGGCCGGGTCCGGGCCCGGACTCGGGCCGCCTTTTCACCGTCCGTTTCGCAGGGGGAGCCGGAGAAGGTCGTCAGCGCCTGAAGCCGGACGGCAGCGTCCAGAACCTGCAGGTAGTTAAGACCGACGCCGTGCTGCCGGCCTACTGCAATCCACCCAACCCCTGTCCTCCGGGATACGCGGGTAAGTAGCGGGGATCGGGAGGCGGGCGGTCGGCCGGCTCTCAACTTTTTTCCCTTACAGCTGGGGACGGATGTCTGGAGGATTTCGTCAATACGGCCGTCTTCAGTCGGGAGTACCAGGCGGCCCAGGAGTGCATGTGCGACACCGAGCACATGTTCGACTGTCCGGGCAGCACGCGAGAGAACGAGATCGACGCCCTGGCCCGATCCATCCAGAACGAGGGACTGATGGACACCACCATCGGTCGCATCGTCCAGGACATGCGGGTAAGTGGCCGGACCCGGTAGGCGGAAAGCGGGAGATCTAATCCAAAGAAAACGTTACAGATCGAGGGGGAGCGCAAGAACCTGGTGGCCAAGAAGTTCTTCAGTAAAAAGGTAGGTGAAGAGGGGCGGGTCCGAACGCAGCCGTGTCAAGCCGGGCCATTGTCTCTTTCAGTCGCACGACAGTTTCTACCGCCAGATGCGTCAGTCGGCTTCCAGTTGGGGTCATCGGGCCGAGAGAACGGTAAGTGGGGTGGCGGGGGGCACCGCCTTAACCGGCCGGTGGCTGAATTTTTTTCTGCTGGTTTCAGTCGGGCAACCCTTACCTGCGAGGAGAGAAGCTGCCGGTGGTGGCCAAGAAGAACCCCGAGTACGCGGCGGTGGAGTGACCCGCCCAGCTGGACTCGTCCGCTTTCGTCGTTGTAGTCCGTCTTTTCCTCGGTAGTGGCTATTAAAGTATTTCGCTCCCAGTCGCTGTCTGTGTCTAACAGTCGTCGTCCGCCTAATACCCAGGTCACACCGCGGCTTAACCGCCATTACCATAACCGCTGTTACGGTATCTGCGGTTAAGAAAGCGGTGATGACATCGCTAACTGCCATTATTCGGGTTTACTAGAGCACTCGGGGATAGCGCACACATCTACAACTATTGTATATCGTGAAATATTTACAATGCCATTATACTAACTTGTTATAATTTTGTCAGCGATTCCATCTTATTTTTTATCGCTTCTTCCCGTCTGGATACACCAAACTCCTTTTGTAACTTCTCCTCCATTTTCATATACTGTATATGTGTCTATTTCTTTTTATTCTTCTTAAGTGGTCGAAATTCTCGCTGCAAACATATATTAATGAATATATTTCCTCTTCTTTCCGATCAGGCTGTCTCTTTTTTTGTTCAGGAGCAGCCATTTTTCTTGTCTTAACCGGTGTATGACGTCACTAACGGCGTTTCCGAATCGCCGGTTACAGTAACGGCGTTTGAAGATCTACTATCGGCAGTTACACTAACTGATATTAGTCACACTGCCAACAGTAACTGCAGTTAATGGAGTAACGGCGGTTAATGTCTGTCGGGCAGGAAAATTAAGGATAGGCCGGCGTCGACTTTCCGCTCCACCTACCCCTACTAGGTCCCGGTTGGTTTATTAACCACCTGTCCGGCCGGTAAAATAATCCCGCTGAACGGGAGAGCGATAAAAGTGTGGAAGACGGAAACTGCGGTCTGTACCTTGTCAGGCGGCGCCCACTGTCCCGGTTTTACCGACCGGAATGGCCGAGTAGCCGTGGTGCGCTTCACCGTCGAACCAGAGGACGACTGACCAATCGACGAGCGGCTAACAAAATTTGTCGATTTACGGTCGGCGTCGACCTAGCTGGAAGATGTTCGGTTCGGATTAATCGATTCCGTTTAAGCCACCGGGGCTTAACCACGGGCGTTCCGTCCCAAAACTAATTTCCAGCGTTTATCAGCCAAGTATTATCGACAAATTAATAGATATTGTTATTAATTTGGCCAACGGCGCTGCTAACTCGTCCGAGTTTTTATTGTTTCGGATTTATAAGAAGGTGGCGTTTGTATCCACCTTTTTTAAAATTTAATATGGATCGTATTAAAAAGGTATTTAATCGATACCCAACCGTACTTACATCGTTTCCCTGACGGGGAATATTCGCGGTTTATACGGGGCTTAGTATATTTTAAAATATTAATTTTATACGCGATCGTCTGTAAGTAAATATCTATATTTCTGTACCTACCTCGCTGTATCCAATTTTTTCAAACGGAACCTAAGTGTCGTACGCTACGGACGGGTCCTACCTTCTACCTCTTCCGTTATTACCGTATGGAAAGAATTTGTAGCTTTCGATACCGTAACAGTTACGTTTGGTAAAACGGGGCTGCCAATCTCTCGGTACCAAATCTTTTCCCAGTTAAAACACGTTCGGGTAAATACATTTCATTCTTATTCTACGGGGGAATAATATACTGTATACGTATGGTTTATACGTCGTATAGTCTGTCCGAGTTAGTCGTGCGGGTTCGGACCGCCCGTGCGGTTATTTAAACTGGTCTATTGTGTAAAAAAAGAACGTTTGTTGTTTAGTCGATGGGTAAGCGTCGGCTTAGAAAAAGAAAATTTATTTTTTACGTTATATTAAAATTTATATAAAGGATTTTTCAAAAAGTAACAATTATTCAACCTATCTAAAAAAATTCGGGTAACTAGGGGTGCATCCAGTTGGCGAGCGCTTTGCTGACTTTGATAAGTAAGCGCTTAGTTCACATACGTCATCATTCGCACTGTTTTACTAGACGTCTCGCTGACAAATTCTGCCAAGCAAAATGGCTGCTCTCAAACAAAAAGGTTTAATACATTTGATTGATGAATTAACGCTGACAAGTTCTGCCAAGCAAAATGGCTGCTCTCAAACAAAAAGGTTTAATACATTTGATTGATGAATTAACAGATGATTCTGTGGAAGTTTCTTTAATGAATATAATTCAGAGAACTGCGGAATCAAACGCCGAACACTCGACTGCTATAAGCATCCATTCGAATTTTATTTGATACAGAGGGAAAAACAGCAAATTTCTTTGTTAATTCTTTTACATGCATCATAATGTTTGATATAGAAGGAAAAACAGCAAATTTCTTTGTTAACAATTCTTTTACATGCATCATAATAATGTCTGATATAGAGAGAAAAACAGCAAATTCTTTGTTAACTATTCTTTTACATATTTTATAATAATATTTAATTAACCTGAAGAAAGTTTTATGTAATAATTGAAAGCACTAGGCGTCATTGGCTTAACAAAATCTTTATTTATAATGTTGAAAAATATAAAATGTAAAAATGTAAATAATTATTTTTAGTTACTTTAAAAACAAATTTTAAAATGAATTTGAAGTTATTATAAATATTATTATAATGACGTAATTTTCTAATGAGTACATATATTATATAATCTCAGTTTGCATTCATTATGATTCATAATCCTACTAGTGATTAAGTTTCATTTTATAATAACGAAGTATTATCACTAGGTAGATTATAATCCATCAATCTTAAAATCATCGCTAAAGAAATATAATGATTTGTGCTCATTTAAATATTAGAGATTATACTTCATAAACCTAAAAAAAAAAAAAGACAGATACTGAGAGAAGCTAATTTATTTAGAATTTAAGAATACATAAATTAATTTCGGTAATTATTTAATAAATCAACGTATAAAGAATATTGTTTAGAATATTATATTTTAATTTTTAAGCCTCAAATCGATTTATAAAATCGATTTTAAATCTTTGTTTTTGACTTTTTAGAGCAATCCAAAAGAAAATGTATAATTTATTTAATTATCCTCCCATTTATTTATAACAATTTTTAAACATGTGAATCTTTAATCCTGTTTACCTTAAATTATATTAGTTAATAAAATCTAATGCTTTGGTTTATCAAAAAAAAACTCTTTCAGATTGCTTAAACTTTATTAAAAATATAAAAAAATAATAGAAAATAACATCGAGTTTCTTTATTGACTATTTTTTTACAAATTTTAGAATAATAATAATAATAATAATAATATTTAATCATCCTGAAGAAACTTTTATATCTTAATTCGGAAGCGCTTGACTTTCAATTGCTGATGCAATAGACTCTCGATTAACTGTTATCGAACTTTATCGATTTTATCGATATAAATCGAATTTTTTTTTCATTTTACAGTGAAACCTGTTAAAATGATCTCCTTGATACAAGTGACCACCTGGCAAAGAGACCAAATTTCAAAAGCTGGTTTGTTTCCCATAGGATATAATGATATTTTTGTTCCGTATAGTGACCACTTGTCTGATATGTATATTCACCACTCACTTAGTTAATTTTAAGAACTTTTAACCCATTAAAGCGACCAAGAAGACTAATTTCATGGAGGAATTATTGTATTTTCCTTAGAATTTTTTCCATTACAAAAAAAAAATCTAAGAATTAGTATTCCATTAGAATTTTTCTGTTAAATCAGTATATTAAAAAAGTAAATACAGTAATACTCCGAAGTTACGCGATAGGTGGGACAGACGAAAATCGCGGAAATCGAATTGTTGTAAGTCGGGGTACAACTTTGCATACAAATACATATAAATTTGGTTTAATTGGGACCAAAGACTAACAAAAGCACTAGTTTAGAAGATACTTAATAAAATTGCAGTTCTTTATACATATTAATACAAAATATAAGAAAATAAATGAGTTACGTAAAAAATCATTCACTTTTACTTAATTATCATATCATAATTTTAGCATTTTTTTTTCCATTTCAGCAATAATATCATGGCATTTACGAATTAGCATTTTTCACGTATCGAGAATTCTTTCATTATCTTTTATAATTTTTCTTACTGTGGATTCCGGTAGCTCAAAGACCTTTGCCAATTCACAAATTTTCATTCTGTTATCAAAATTCTTGATAATTTTAAGTTTACATTCCAAAGATATCGCAATCCTTTTTTACTAGGTGCAGGAGAATCAGATTTACTTCTTTTGGACGACATAGTTTTTTTTGAGTTTAGAAAACGTATAACAAAACAATCTTAACTTTCGTCGATCGTAGAATCGTGATCGTACACTGAGAGTTCAATGCTTATCACAGCAAGATAGCGTGCAGCAGTGTTGCCAAACGAAAAAATCAAGAACCGCATAACTCTGAGTTCGCATAAGTCGGGGTATTACTGTATTATAACACTACTATCTATATGTATCTTTATACAGTATTTTAATTTAAGTTTATAATACAGTAAGTATATGCTTGTTATAAGACTTTGTTCATCAGAAAGTGATGTGTTATATATCATTATCGCTTAACTGCAAATTGATGATTTTAATTAATATAAATTTGCAAGAAAAGAACAGATTAATCCATATTTAAATTTTGGATTAATCTGTTCTTTTCTTTTGGGGGAAGGAGGAAGATCAATGTCTTGTATAGTGACCAACTGTGAAAAATGACCAGTGAGGTCAGTCCCAAAGGGTAATCACTTTAATAGGTTTCACTGTATATCGAAAAAAATCGAAAAATCACAACTATTATAAAATTTTCGACTTTCCAATAATTGCAGTTTTTCTATTTTCAAATATTAATTCTTAAAAACAGATTTAATTATTTAAAATAATAATTATTATGTCAGTACAATAACAATTTTTCTAATTTATCTCTGATGTCGTTAATAAGTGTTATTAAATGCAAATTTACATCACAAGAAATTCTAAATATGTTTCTATGAAAATTAATTCTTTTCGAGCACTTATAAATCTGGATTAAATATTAAAAAAATAAGAAAAAACTTAAAAATACGAATAAATTAGAAAAAAAATGAATTTTAAAAAAAAATTTATATATTTATTATAATCATTATTTAAAATTTTATACACAATTACTTTTTTTTAAAAAAAAAAAAAAAAAAAAAAGAAATTTATTCGGATAGAAAACTTAAAAGTAATCTTATATGAATTATAAATTTTTTTATTTTTAATTACAGATTTATTTTTTCGTGGGTATATAAATATGCAAATAAGAAAGATGATAAAAAAATATGAGATAAAATCGAGGAAAAAGTATTCAAAATTAGAAAAAAAAAATAGTAAATTCTTTTATTTTAAATTGAATTTTTATCAATATTAACTAAGAAATATTTAACATGATATATGAAAAGTGGCATTTAAATACTTTTGTAAAGGAGGAGGAGGAAGTTATTTTCAGTCGATGCAAGTCGTTTAATATCAAAGGAGCTTTTTGAAATAAACACCCGAGATTATCCTTTCATACTGTTCTTTTGCTTCATTTTTCCTTTAATTTGTGCAGAAATCTCATTTCTAAGATAATTGACTTTCTAGTTTCTTGTGATGGACAGATGGTACTTACCAAATAGTCTATCACTGTCTCTGAAGTCAACAAATGGAGATTTTCTTTCAAGTGATGTAGTCTTAGTTTCTTGTCTTTCTGACAGAACTAATCCTTTTTTTTAGGAAAAGAAATACTCAAGAGATATTGTACAAAAAAAAAAAATAAGGAATATATTTCGCTATCAGTAAATGAGCTTCTGTTCTTACGAGAATATATCTTCTTTTTCCTCAAATTTTTTGTATGCTTTCTTCTGTAAGAATTTCTGTGTATCATTCGATAATCTCGAAAATATGGTAGAGAGTTGAAGGAATAGTTCCAAATTGTTCTGCTATATAATACAGTATGTATGATAGCTTCATTCGATCCAACAGAAAATTACTTTTTTGATTTAGAATGGTATTAGACTCGACATGGAAAAGAGAATACACGAACTATCCAAGTGATGCCTATTTATAATGGGATTTTTCAGATTTTTTCCTCCTCCTCTTGTTTTTGACAGTTATATTAATTTAGAAAGACAATGATACCTTTTAGATCGGACTCTAGCCGACAGAATGAATGCTACATTTATAAAGCAATTATGTTTCACTTAAATAATCTTTTCGATAAATCATTGATATTTTATTTATTTTTACTGTATTTTTGTCAAAAAAATGAAAAATACTAATACAAATAAAGATCCACCATTAAAAGAGGCATGGCACTTTTATTGTTTTATTGCAGCCACTCCTTTCCTGCCAAGCCTACTACACTCCAGGAAGTGTGGTTATAAATTCAAAACTTTATAAAAATTAAATTAAAAATTAAAATGAAGAAAAACATATCAATAAAAATAAATTGTTAATAATAATGACAATATTTCAATAAATTTTTTATAAATTTTGAACTAATTACACCACATATCTTAATGTTCATTAATAAAAATTTGAATATTAATTGGTTTTTATCAATTTTTTTTTGGAAAGTATGGAATGATTTTTCCTTTCATGGCTTATTTTAATAATAGCAAATGTTTCATAGGATGGCTAAATCTTCATATTAAAAAAAATTATGTTTTTGGTGATCTCATATACTAAACAAAAAATTCTATAAAATAGAACTCAAACAAATATAAATAAATAATTATATTGTTAGAAGGGGAACAAAAAATATAATAAATAGCAAAAATTTCAAAAGATTTTGATGAAAATTAAATAAGATATGACAATTTTAATTTTTTGCATATTAATTAGGCTTAATTATTTAATTAGGCAGCTTGTTTCATACAATCCTTTTTTTTCACTTTCAGCACACAATAGGTTAAGCTATAAAAGTTTCTTCTTCTGTCATTTTTTTGAGGAAACAGATTTTCCAAAATTATACAATGAAACATAATTATGTATTGAATTATCACAAACTAACGTTATTGAAATAACTATTTTAATAGGATGCACTGAGAGAAGAAATTATTTTCATTTTCTAGAATTAATCTATTGGAATAGAATTCCAATAGATTACATTCCAATTCAAAAAATTGAAATTTCCTATTTGAATGGCATTTACAATGTCCATTAATAAATATTAAGAGCAAATATTTAAAGCTACTGATTTGGATTTGAGATTACAATTATTTCAGTCAAGTTATATGCAATTACATCACAAGTTTGGCCTGGAAAAAAATTATTTTGTGTTGATGGAAGGAAGGCAAATCAAAATATATAATATTTACAAATAATATTACTAAAATGATATCCTTAATGACTATAAATATAAAAAAATGGATAGTGAAAATCTATTTTCTCTAAAATTATTTTTTTTATATTATACCCTGACAGAGCCAAGCAAACAAGCTAATAAAATATAATTTTATATTTTATATAATTTTAAACATACT
Source organism: Olivierus martensii (assembly GCA_000484575.1). Lineage (NCBI taxonomy): Eukaryota > Metazoa > Arthropoda > Arachnida > Scorpiones > Buthidae > Olivierus > Olivierus martensii. The sequence goes on along the minus strand of AYEL01074194.1, from coordinate 48,683 downwards.
GTATATACAAAAAATATTTAATATCAAATATTAAAAACTCACAATTTATTGTATTTATTATTTTAATTATTTTTACCATTTCTCCAGGAAGTGGTTTTAATTCAGCTGATAATGCAGCTTTTCTAAATGCCTCTAACTCTGAATTTAAACTTCTAATTATATCTAATGAATTATTTATTTCATGATTACTGCATGAATCTTGAGCCTAAATTAAAACAGTTTTATTAATATAATTTTCTAGGATTTAATTCTATAATATACAATATTGCATAGAGTATATATATTACCTTTCCAATAGCTAATCTTAATTCAGCTAAAGCATAAGCCATTTGTTTTGAAGCATTACTGAGTTGCATTGATGAAGACTGATCCGATATCATTGGAATAGCAGATTTTGATGATGATATCATACAATTACATGGCTAAAAAATTAAAATTACTATTATTTTGACATAAATTTTAATTAAATATAAATCTTAAACTTCTAGTATTCTAAAAAATCATTAAAACTTATATAATTTACAAAAAAATGTTGAAATAATTTTATTTCATACTTCAATAATTTTGAAAGAAAAAAATGTTGAAATATTATTTTTTATAATTCATACCTCAATCATTTGCTCACATGCATTAATTAAGGCAATCTGTGAAGCTGGATTATCAATATCAGCCATAGTAAGCTTTACACCTTGGACAACAGCAGGAATACAATTGGCTACATCCTAATTAAAAATATGTAAATTATATATACTTGTTTAATAAAATAAAAATTAGCAATTTATTAAACTTGTAATAAGAGTCAGTAATGTAAAAAATCTTTTACTATTGTTTCTTTCTTGTTATTGACTCTTATTACAAATTAACATCAAAAGAAAATATTAAAATCAAACAATTTTATTTAAAAAATTTCTATCTTACTAATACATTAAATTTTTATGCATTATTGAAATAACATTCTTCTATTATCAGTATTGTGTTATTATGAATTGATAAAACACAATATATTGCATTATGATTAAATGCAGTTAATATTTTTATATTAATTAAAATAAAGTGTAAAAGAACCTAAATTGTCTAATTTTAATCCCTTGATATATTTTAATGGATATTTTAATAATTTGAAATAATTTAAACTAATTTTTTATATCAAGGAGTTAAAATTAGGAAAGGTATTAAGTTCATTTGGAATAATTTCCTTGAAGTTTGGTAAAATTAGTTAAAATAAAGTGCATTTATTGTGGAAGGTTTCTGTATTCTTTTGATTTTCAACCTTGATGAAATGAGATTTATTGTATAGAAAGCTTATTGCTGATATTAATTATGATTTCTTTGTTTTTTATAAAAGTACAGAAAAAGTTAAAACAATCCTTATAGTAAAACTACATAATAACAGTATTATAAATTTTAGTAAAAACTAAAATACTATAATTATTTCATTTTTATAATGTTTTACTATAATTTTTTTTATTGTTACAAGTGATTTTAATTTAAATATAGAAATATAAAATCACTTATTAAAGAAAAATATAAATAAAATGTATATATCTTACAAATAATAAATTATTTTAGACTTTTTTTTACTACTTTTAACAAATATATTAATACCTACCTATAATCTTTAAGAATACTGTAAAAAGCCATTAGAAATAAGTTTTAATTTATTTAATAAAACAAAATTTTACATAATTTCAAACTGAAAGTAAAATTTGAAGACAAAAACTAATTTTTTTCATCATGTTTATTTAATAGCCTAACGGTCGGTTCCACCAATATCATATAATACTACTGTCAGTAAACGACACTGTCAGTAAACGACATGGTCAGTGTAACAATGATCAGTAACAACAGATTATTCCACCACAACTTTCGTTAGCAATGTTTATTGACAGCGAAGAGCTGGCACTACAATTATTATTCATGTTCCTGGTAAAATGCCTATTGGTCAAATTAAAGCACGTGGTAAGAAATGATGCTATAACAACACGTGACAAGCCAAGATGGATACTGTTGAAAGTAAATGATTTCGTTAGCCTGATAATTCAAAATAATTTTAATTTTATATTATTCATAATATAATTCAATATAATTTTATATAATTTTAAATATTTTATAATAATTAATAACGAACGCCCAAACTTCCCCTGGCGGGAAAAGTTTTTAAGTTATATTTTAGAATAATAATTATTTTTGAATTACAGCTTTTGTTTATAATTGAGTATTTTATAATATAGTGAATTTTCTGAGAATATGGTTTGTTATTAAAGGTGAGATTGCTATATTTATTATAAATATCCTCCTGAATATATGTTGAAAAATAAAAATATATGATTCTTTAGTAAAGATTTATCTCAAAAATAACTGTATCTTGGAAAATGCACAATTCCTTTGACAAATTAATTCATATAATCTACCATTCTATACTATTTTTAAGAAGCCTGATATGGAAGATAATATTCATACGTATAGTATTAACTTAGTTCAAAATGATTAATCACTTCACATATGTCATTATAATTTGATAATTTGAAAAGCAAATAAAATTCACTATTATTAAACTAAGTAGAAGATATCCAAATTTGTTTTGTTTTTTTTTTTTAGTATTTTTATTATTATTAGTATAACTCAACAGATATATCAGATTAAAATACATTTTGCTATGTTTGAATTCATTGACATCAGATTTAATAGTGGTCTTGACCACTGTTGAGTTTTGACAACACTGTTAGGATTAACAACAATTGGTGGAACAGAATTTCTCTAACACCACTCAGTGACACTGTTGTTAAAGTAACATTGCAATGGTGGAACCGGCCATAAAAGTAACAGTATCAATACTTTTAACAATAACATATTCATCATTTAGGTTATATAATATTTTTGAAATAAATTATATGCTTATTTGAAATACAATTCCCAGAATTTTTTTAAATTGCTTAATTTGTATTTTCTATTTTGATTTGGCCTTCACGTTAAAATTTCAAAAGTAAATGATTGATCAAAATCTAATCTTAGAATTTTATAAATTTTATAAATGAAGGCCAAATCTTAAATAAGTAAATAAAACTCAGCACTAAATAGCAAGTACTAATTTTTTAAAAAATTAGTACTTGCTATTTAGTGCTGAGTTTTATTTACTTATTTAAGATTTGGCCTTCATTTATAAAATTTATAAAATTCTAAGATTAGATTTTGATCAATCATTTACTTTTGAAAATGCTAAGATTGAAGATATTCTGTTATTTTAGATTAATAAAAAAAAAAACAAGTGTCTCCAGTATTAGAGAGAAAAATTCTTACTTTTAATGGATTGTTTTCAACTACTAATAACTAGTTTATATAACTTACATACTAAAGTTCATCACACAAAATGAATAAAATATTGCAATTTATTTATTTACATTTAATTCTGCAATACTTGAATGTCAGGAAAATAGAACATTTTGGATTTTATAACAAAAATAAAGAAAATTTCAAGTTAAGATATGGTTAATAAAATTGTCTCTAGTATCTGGTTTTGATCTTTAAACTGTCATTATGTTATAACCTGATGAAAAAAATACACCCCACTAAACTCTAAGGATTTTACATTTAATGATTTCTACTTACTTTCAAGTTAAATTTATTAAATATTTTGCAGGAGTTTTAATATAAGTTATATATATATAAATAAAAATTGTTTTTTTATATATTAAATATGAGGATAATTTGAAAGGCTTGGCAAAAATCTATTTCTTAAATTATATATTATTCAATTACATATTCATAATACAGTACATATTTACGTTTAGTTTCTTGATTAATATATGATCATCATAATTCTCAATTCAAATATCTAAATTTAAATGAAAAATTATAAAAATTAATTGTAAGTTAGTTTTAATATTTTGTTAATTTAACAGTGTATATATATATAAATTAAGGATTCTTGAAAGCAGTCTACTTTAGATTAATAATTTTCTAATATTGATGTTTGTTTTAATGAATGCTATTTTGCTCTGCAAAAAAATCTTACATTTATGTATTATTTAGTTTTTGTTTTATTAAAAATAAAATTGATAAAACAATAGCACTTTAACACAGATAAACTATATCATGCATATCACATTTTAACTGTTTGATTAAAAATTAAAAATAATCAATATTATTTTAAAAAGAATTTGAACATATTAAAAGCACTTTACATAAAAAATATCAGATATTTTAGATAACATTAATTAACACTTGAATATTAATTTTAATTAGACATATTCTTCTTTCAAAGTTACAGTAAAAATTAATAATTTAAACAGTTTAAATAAATAGAAATTAATTTCCTTTATTATGAATGAATTATGAGGCTTTTCAATAGTATTATGCTCCTTAAATAAATCAGTTTTAGAAGAACTGAAAAACATGTTGCATTTTGTTTCAAATAATTCCAATTAAATATTATATTTGTAACAATGTAATTCAATTTGTATATAGAATCACTTATCATTAAATACAGAAACGTTTATATATATATGGAATTTAAGCAAAATATTGCCGTGGCTTTCAAATAATCTTTATATAAAAAGATGATATAATAAAATTTTTATATTTTATAATCATTTGGAATGAATGATATAATAAATGAAAAAATGTTTTTGTTATATATTTATATATAACTTAATGATATTTTATTGAGTTAAAACTTATTTTTTTTATAGGATAGTTTAATATAAATTTACAATATAAGTGAATTCAGTCTCAAAAATCATAAAAATATTTTTATGATTATTTTAGAAAAAATTCAAAAGGATGCAAAACAATATTTATAATAAAAAAATGTCAATATAAATTTTACTTACATAGAATATGTGCATTAGTGTTGACATTCATTAGATAGACATATTTAAAATTAAAATAGAGCATTGATTATCCAAATTAATCAAATTCATGCATTTTTAATGAAGTTTGTAAGATTGAAGTATTTTAATGATATTAAATAAATTCCTAAATATATCATAACAAAACATATTAGTAAATTAAAACATATATATTATAACTTAAAATTTTTATGAAATATAATGTAAAATAGAAAATAACATAAACTATCTTTTTCTGTTATATGAATAATTTGGATAATTATCATTGTGATGTAATTAATGCAAAAAATAATTTTGTATTTTAATAAGCATAAAATATTAGTATTGGAAGAATATTTTCTTTCTAAAGCATTAGAGTCAATGGACATTTATAACAAATAATTCTATATTATAAATAAGTAATAATTTTTGACATCATAAAAGGAGCTTTGTTAGTAAGACTGATCTGTATTTACAACTCGCACTAACTGAATAACGGTATCAATTTTTTAAGTCACATTAATCGAATTTGCGCTATTCGAAGTCGCACTAATCGAGGCCTATCTGTATTTGTATTCATTCATTATTTACATTAAACAAAAAATAATTTATTACTTTAAGATACTCACGTTGGTTTTAATGAGTGAATTTATGTAAATTAATCAATTTCTATCAAGAAATAAATATATAAACTATAAAATGATTGTATAAATAGTTTAAAGTAAAATTTAAAATAAATTTATTTATTTTAGGATACTGGAGATACTGTTGGAAGTGTGTTAAGAGGATTTTTCACAATTAATAAAAAAGATCCTGTGAATAGATTGCCTACTTCTTCAACATGTTTTAATCTTCTTAAACTGCCAAATTATCAAAAAAAGAGTACTTTAAGAGAAAAGTTACGTTATGCCATAACTAGTAATACTGGTTTTGAACTTTCATGATATAGTATGAAAATTAAGTATTTATATATCAACTGTGATTATTTAACATATAATATACAGACCATATCAATAGAAAGCCAATTAACAAATATATGAACAATAAAAAGTTAATAGAATGTGTATAAATTTCATTATGCAATTATAATAATTAAGGAAAGAATTTGGATTATATTTTCAAAGAAAAAAAATTGTTTCATTTTTTCATATGAAGTAGATTTTAATAATGTTACTTCTGTGTATATATATATATTAGAATTTAGAATTAAGAAATTAAAAATTATTTTTTATATAAATTGCAATTATTAAAAAATATAATTTTCCTTATTCTTATAGTATATTATAAACATTATATACTATAATTTTTATTGTATATTATACATAAAAAAATAATAAGTCATTTTATATGAAATTACTCATGTTATATGCCCACGGCAGCCAAATTGTGACTCTTTGATATACCCATACCTTGCTTTACGGTTTAGATATGTTCCGGAAAAGTTGGCCATAAAGCGAAAAGCCGTATAACAAATCAATTATTTTGATACAAATTCAATTGGATCTATTCCAATTTTTTATAAAATAATATAGATTTTAGTTCATAAAGCATTTTATTCTTTTTATTTCTTATAAAAATGCTTACCAAAAAATAAAAGTACAAAACAAGTAATAATAAACAGAAAATCAAAAAATAAACATATAAATTAAAAAACAAAAGAAATCATTTGCACATATGCATATAGTAAAAAACATAAAATAAAATGAACATTAACATGAAGAATCAGTAAGCTATAATATGCTGCCATCATCACTTTCCCCTGGTGTGGATTGACCCAGTTTAAAATATTGTTCCAATGTTGCTTGCTTCGCCTTGCTTTCTGCTTCTGTTTGCAGTGTTTTGTAACAGATAATGGCTGAGTTAACTCCTCGAGATACTTTAGTGTTGCATTCTATGTTGGGATCATTTTGAAGAAGAATGTTAATTCCTTGCTCGAAATAAGAAAGCACATTCGGAAAGTTTTTTGCTGTTAGTTGTTGGCACATATCAGGCTCTGGCTCTATCAAGTGCTCATTTTGTTTCTAACTGGATCAGTTCCTCGTTTGAAAAAGGTTTTCTGTCAGCATCTAGAAAATCAATCAAATCACCTTCCAAATCCTCAAAACCCAAGGTTGTTTGCTAAGTTTAATAGGTTTTGTCAAATTTTACAAAGTGAATTAACTTTAGGCTCATTAGTTTTTATGCATTCTCGCCATATTTTTTTCCAAACATAGTTCATTGTTGTTGATTTTAATTCTTTCCACAATTCGCTAATGTTGTCTATGGCATCTCTGATGCTGTAGTTTTTCCAAAACTGTTTTATTGAAGATTCACCATCAGTTTCGTGAATAAGTTTACAAAAAGTTCAGCGTAAATAATAAGCCTTAAAAGTGGCTATTGCACCCTGATCCATTGGCTGGATCAGAGCTGTTGTATTTTTGGGAAGATACTCAATCTTTACATTTTCAGATAATTCGGATAAATTAACTGGGTGTCCTGGAGCATTATTCAAAATGAACAATGCCTTCTTGCTCAAGTTATTGTACTTCAAATATTTTTTTACTTCTGGGCAAAACTAATTTTTAAACCAGTCTTCAAAGATAATCTTAGTCATTCAACCTTTCGTGTTGGATCTCCAAATGACAGGCAGTTGTTTCTTGTTCAGCCCTTTAAAACACCTTGGATTTTCGGAAAGATATACTAAAAGTGGTTTTAGCTTAAAATCCCCTGCAGCATTAGTACCAAGGAGCAAAGTTAATCATTCTTTAGCCACCTTATATCCAGATGCAGACTTTTCGTATTTTGAAATGTAAGTTTTTTCAGGCATTCAGCTTCCAATAGAGTCCTGTCTCGTCTACATTGAAAACTTGTTCAGGTCAGTATTCACCTCTTTCAGTAATTCTTTTCAAAATATTGGGATATTCTTTAGCTGTGTCATCATCGGCACTATCTCTTTCACCTTTCATTTTTAAGTTGTGCAAATTGTAGCGATTTTTGGAATTTTTCAAACCAACTTTGGCTTCCTTGGAATGTTACATCTTTCACAGATTCATCAATATCCTCCCTCTTTAAATTTTCGAAAATACTTTTAAATTTTTCTTGGATAGTCATTTGGCTTATTGGCATCTTTTGTTGATTATTGTCTTCAATTCACACATCTAATAATTTTTCCATTTTTTTCCATAATGCTGCTTCTTTGGCAAGTTAATTTTGAGGCACTTAAAGATGCAGCAGATAGTGAATGTGTTTTAATTTCTTCTTTTCTATTGCGAATAGTTTGAATAATAGACTTCGCCAGTCCCGTTGCCTTACAAATTTGAACAATTTTCTCACCAGCTTCAGTATGACGTAAAACTTCTAGTTTAGTCTCTAGTGTGACAGATTTTCGGCTTCTATTTTTATTTTTATCAGTATCAATCTTCAAATTTAATGAATGTTTCGGTGGAATTTTTTCCTAAAAAAAGGACGATTATATTTTAAAAAATTAATGAATTAATTAAATAACAAAAATACAGTCTTTTTAATATATACATACCAAATATGTTTACAATTTCACCAATTAATACAAACAGAAACAAAACCCAACCAGAAAACAAACAAGAATAAACATGTCTAATTACACTAAAATAATAATGCAGTAAAATGATGACAGTGTTGTGCCAAACGTTCCTCATATAGTATTTTCGTGAGGCGGAATTTAGCAGCGCCACCTAAAGAGAGAAACTGGAACTCTTGTAGAGCGAGTAAACAGAAGGTCAGTAACAGTACAGCATTGTTTTTGCCCATATAATGAAACATTGTGGGCCATAAATCGAAAAAGTGCCATAATTAAAAAAAGCTGTTATAGCGAAATGCCATATAAAGAACGGCCGTATAGCAAGGTATGGGTGTATTTTCAATGTGGCTCCATACCATAAAAATCAGTAGTTAATATGGAGCAAATACTCATTTAATTTAAAAATTCATTTATTGTAAAAAGTAGTGTGCATCTATGTGAAATGAATGCATGTGAAAAATATAATTTTTGAAACCTTTATTGAATAAACTGATGCATCTCTCATTGACCCAGAAAGTAACTAATTGTGGCTCTCAAGTATTTGAGATTCTTCTAAGTGTCTTGTAGTAGCATGAAGTTTGGCCTCTTCTGTTATATGCTCTAATTATTCTAACTTCTTCAATAGAAATTTTTCTTCTTATTAAAATTTAAAGATTTATCCTATATATTAGATTTATCAATGAAGAGAATAATTTTTTTGTTTTGTCTGTACACACTTATTAATTGAGAAAGAAATTTTTTCTGATTTCAATATTTACATAAAATTTTAACTTCAATGCTGAAATAAAAAATACTAATAGTTATTGCATAACCTTCATCCCATTTCTTACTTAATCATGAATAACACAGCACACACAAAAATGGAAATAAATTTTAATAGAATTGAAGAACTTTCAGCTTTATTAAGCTATCCTCAGCAAATTAAAATAACATTATTTTAATTTGCTGAGGATGGCTTAATAAAGCCGAAAGTTCTTCAATTCTATTAAAATTTATTTCCACTTTTGATGTGTACTGTGTATATTCATAATTACTTATAGTTATCTGACATTGTATTATAATGAACTAAAATAAATTTAATTGTCTTAAAAATAAACCTAATTTAATAAATAGATAATGTAAATTTATTTAATTTCAATAAAGATTTTATTTGTACTATTTAAAACAAAAAATAAGCTAAACTTTTAAAAAGTTTTATTATTTGAAGTAGTATTTTATCAATCAGTCTCTACAATAAATGAAGTACTTTATACTTCTTAAGCATTTCAGAAATATGCTGTTAAACATGAAAAATAAAACACACTTTAATAAACACAATTAGAGAAAATTATTGTAACATCATTATTGTTTTGTTTCTATTGTATTTGGATAAAAGTACAATTTTAGTAATTTTCTTTCACTATTTTAAAATGAACTTCAATTTATCCTATATTTTTTTCTCATTTTTTGAGTAAAGCTATATTTTATGATTTCAGAATATTTAAATTAATCATTTCTGGATTATGTATATTATGTTTAAAAACTTTTATCTTTATTCCTAAATATTTAAAGATAAGTGAAATAAAATTTATTAGCACAATTTCTGAATCAATGTGAATATAGCATTTTAGAATTTAATGGTTTTCAGATTTTACTATTTCACTTTCGTTAAAATGCTTAAATTCCAAAGGAAAAGTTTCCTTTCAGAACCTTTCAAAATGTCTGAAAAGTCCCTGGTAAAATTTGCTGTTTTTTCTGTGACAGCATTATTCACAGCAACAAAAGAACAAATTTTTTGTTGCAGTGAATGATGCTGTCCAAGAATGCCATGCCATAGCTCCACGTTATGTTCCCCATGTTCTTAACAGCCTACAATTCCCCTACAGACCTGTGTGATACTCAATGGCCGACATATTGAATAAATACTATGTTTTGGCTTGTGTGGGACTTTTCAGACTCATTCTATATTCAACAAATTTTTAATTGCAAAACTTTTTATATTTTAGATTTTAATATGTTGCCTCAAATTTTTTTTTAACAAATTAGGACATATTGATAGAAAGTGAAATATCCAATAAATTGTTTAAGATAATTATATCATGTTTGAAACATTTTCTTTGAAATGCATTACTGATTGTATCACATATAGTGTTGTTTATAAAATCAAAAATAATAATACACACTATTCTATAATAAATATTGCAAAAAAAATCTGTCAAAAAGTAAATAATATTAATGAGATTTATTAGAATAATTAAGATGATATACATTTAATTTTGATTTTTGAAGTTTTATATGCTGTTTTATTTATTTTTTAATATGTCTTTTATTTTTTTTTTATATTTCCTTTTAAATTCTTTCTTTCAAATCCTATATTTCATTATTCTTTGATTTGTTTTAAATTCAAACAGAGGAATCTTTAAATTATTGGTTTCTATTCAAAAACACTATCCTCTCAATATTGCTTAAATGCATTATTTAAATTTTGTTGTTTCTTCTAAATCCTTATGAAAATTTCTAATAGGAACAATATTATCTACATTCCTATAAGAATTATTTAAATCTGTTTGCTTCTTTCTTCTGCACTCCTCTTTATGAAAAGATCAATGATTGTTTATGGTTTGTATGAAAATTATTTCTCCTTATTTCTAGTGTTGATTTCATTCATTCTTTCTCTGTCAAAAGATTGAATAAGCAGATTCAAAGTCTAATATGCTGACTGCAATAATCTTAGAAAAATTTTAGATTTCTCTACAATTTCTCTTTCTCTGTCCTTTATTCTACTCTGAAATAAATGAGAGAGAGAAAGAGAAATTGTTTAAAATTTTAAAAGTTTTTCATTTAAATATTTATTGAAAAATTCTGAAAAAATTTTATTTAAAAAATAAAAAAAAATCAATACATATAAATCAAATCATAACAAGTCACAATTGCATGAATTCATATGAAATGACTTATAAATTAACATTCCTGTAAACTTTCTTCTTTTTTTTAAATGTCCATAGATGATAATGCAAAAGAGGGTGTATTAAATGATCTCACATATAAAAAAATGTTTGTTTGTATAATTTGTTGAATAAATTGTTTTGAAATATTTTATGTCTGTTAAAACAATTATAGAACCAAAGTTATTCAAACTGTATAGAAAAATATCAGTATATACTGTATTATAAATATTATTTAAACTTTATATTTTAAAAATATTCTAATAATAGTATCTTGTAATATAATGAACAAAAACTATGCAAATGGCAAAATTTGTTATTAAAAAAAAATTGGAAAAATAATATTTTTAATTTATTATAATTTATTCTCTAATATAAAATCATTTTAAACTGCCTTTAAATATATATCATAAAAAATGTCATAAAAACAAAGATATTTTTGTAGTTTTGTTCTCTCTTCACAGAGAAAAATTATCTCAATATTTATGATATCTATAGACCATTTTCAAAATGAAATAAATGAATCTGGTTTTGCCATTTGCTTATCTAGATAAAAAATAATAATAATAAATACTCCATTTATTAAATTGTGATGTATTGTAATTGCTATTTTATAGAAAATGCAAAGTTGTTTGTTTATAATATTAAGAAAAAATCTAAATACCTATCTAAACATAGTTTTAAATTAAAAATATTCTTCATAATAGTTATTAAAAAAATGCTTCTTCCAATATATATATATATAAGGTGTAAAAAGATAATAATTAATACATAAAAATTTGTATAAATATGGAATTACTTTAAAAAGAAAATATTTTTAGCATATCTGTGTGATAATTTCCAATGCTTTGCACTCCAATATTCAAATTACATCCTATAATAAAATTTTTATATTTTATAGCTAAATAGCATTTTTTGAGACAGTACAATGCTAAAAAATTAATTATCACGGTTCTTCATTTAAAGGATGTTCAAGGATGTGCCTTATATTAATATGCCACTATCATCATCTCTCTGTTTGGCACTATTATGTACAGTTTGTATGCTATGTAAATAAAATTTAAGCATATCAAGACAATTGTGAGTATTTTTCTGAATAATTATTTAAACAACCAAGATTCTAACATTACCATCATATCAAGGAACTCTTAATTTTTAAAATACTTAGCAAAAAAATGTATGTTTTGTTATCATCTCTAAATCAACTTATTTTGTTAGCTTAAGAATATTTATAAAATTTTTAATCAGATATAAGAAACTATGTTAGTAAAAAGTTTGAGAAATTCTGAATTATAATTTTACATAAATTAACATAGCCTTACTAAATTCTTTGGAAATGTTCTTTTATATTAATTTGCTTATAAAATTATAATTAATATTGTTTTATTGCCAGAAAAATAGTTTAAAATTAATATAATTAATAGAGTGAAGATTTTATAAATTCATTTTATATTATATATTTTTATATATTTTCAGTTTAAACTATGTAGTGAATAACTCAAGATTAATATAATATATAATTTTTCGATTTTTTTTTTATGTATACATATATGAGAGGTGAATAGGACCCAAAATGCATGTCCAAAACAGGTGCAGGCTTGATGTGTAAATAGATCTTGTAGCTTTCCATTAATCTGAAATATTGCTATCTGTAGTTCAAATTAATGGGACTATGTTACCATTAATAATAAATACATTATTTTATGCTAATTCTCCTAATATTACTCCCCTCACTAGAGAATTATGTCACCCTCATTCCTGTTGAACAATATTCAAGATTCTAGTGCACATTTATGTTGGATAATCTTTATATATGACCAAGTAACTTAGTAAAATATTTATGCTTATAGTCAAATAATTTTTTTAGGTAAAATTTCTAAACATATTTTTATAAATTATTATTATCCAAATGATAGATAAATATTCTATTTTATAATGGATGTTTCTTTAAAAAATATATATATTTATAAAGTTAAATTCTTTTATATATTTTTAATAGATATTTTGACAATTTTTGTTTTTTGTCAACAAATATCTCTCTATAAACTTTATATGGAAGAAAACAGTGTCTCATAAATAGTAATTATGTAAAAATGAATAATGAAACCAGATATAGAAATCAAGTTAGATGAACTTAGTTATCAATTTTCAATTTTTCTGTTAAAATTTTACAAGTGAAATTATGAGTATTGATTCTATAGTAGGAATATTTGTGACTTCGAATTTTTACACGTTTAAGATGGTTTTTATAATGACTTCTCCAAGTTTGTCATTGGTCCCTTTTTTGTATAATTTTTTTGATGATGGTAAAATATACAGAGAATCGAAAAGATTTTTTTAAACAATAATTCAGAAATGAATAATCATGGAGGTTGCTAAACAAATTAATAATTAAAACTAAATTCAGAGATGGCAATAAACACCACTAATCCAAATTATTTGAATTTATTAAAATTTCATTAAATCAAGGGTTTTTAAGCAATATTAGGATCTATTTGGTTATTATTCTTTTAGTTTAGGTCTAAAAGTTTATATCAAACTAATAATATTATTTCTAACACAATTTTAATGCAATTTAGAAATTTGACTTATACTGAAAATATATTTGATGCGGTTTGTTCCCACAATGATATCTTAACATAATGGTTCATAGCAAGATTTGTAAAACTAATTTATATCCAATTATAGATATTTCACTAATTATGAATATTTGCATATACAGTAATTTCAATAAAGATAAATTTCTGAAAAACAGTCATCAGATTTATACAAAATTTAATTTTCTTCTCCATTATAACAAACAGAAAAGTCATTTCTTTCTGTTAACTCCACCAAATATCTCTGTTAAATTGGAAGAATCTGGGGAACATCTGTCTTCCATTTTTGATATGATTAGTTTCAAAGTTATGATAACAAATGTTATTTTTTTCTAAATGTAATCTCTCAGTATACAAATTATAAAGTAATAAATTATAAAAAGTCTGCTTCAAATTTCATTTTAATATATACTATATGTAATAACATTTAGTTAAACTAATAGCTCTATAAATAAAATAATTAACTTTTGAGAGAAATTGTCATGAATGCTATACAAAAGCAAATATTTTTTGCATAGAATAAATAGGAGTGAAAACAAAAACTGTGATATAGAAGAAACAATTGAGCATATCTTTATTGAATATATGATAAATTCTAATGGTGTTGGCTCGGGAAAATATTTCACACAAACATCACAGAAAACGTCATTGAACGTGGAAATTTTAAAGTATATAAGATTTAACTTTTTAACTGGCTCAAAGCTTGTATCAAAAGAACTATTTGGAGATAGAGATGAAGACTAATTTATGGCAATAAACTAATGCTTCCTGGATTAATCAAAATTAAAATCATGGACAAACTTAAAATAAAATGGGATAAAACTCATCTCTCTAATAGCTTATTCGATAAATTATATGAAAAATTGAAAAATGATATCCAAGAAGTGTGACAGAAGAAAAAATTTTTGTACAAAGCATAATTTTCAATCTAGTGAGTATTATATTAATATTTATTAAATTTAACATCTTTAAATCAGAATAGTTTTGTAAATTTTTATAAAAAATAGGAATGAAAACATTAATAAAAATAAATAAATTAAAGCTTATGTAAAATTTATTTAGATTCATAAATAGATTATTTATTTGATGAATGACACGTAAAATGCCTATTCTTTTAAACATTTTAAATAAGGTGATTCCGTTTGCATAAATATTAATTCATTATTAATTATTATTATGTACAGTAATAATATTAATTGTTAAATATTAGTTTGCAATATTTACAGGTTTGCTACATGTTTGGAAAAAAGTTTAAAATGTTAAAAAATCAATCAATATTAAAAAAAAACAGAGTAAGATTTTCAAAGTTTGATGAATTTAGTTGTTTCAAAGTAAGTTATTCTTTATAAATTATAAATAGTAATAACCTTTATTATTTGATTTCCTGAAGAAGACAAGATGACAACTCTAAATTCATCAGTGTGGTTTACTGTTATGCTATGACATAATGTAGCTCATGTTAAGTGTTTGAATATTTTATTATTTATAAAAATTCTTAAAAATAACAAAAAAGTATAAAATTCCTTAAGTGAATATTTGTAATTAACAAAATTACAAATATTCATATAGGGGTTTTATCCTTTTGTTATTTTTATCTCTATTATGTGTGAAGCCTTGATGCTTGCTATATAATTTATTTATGTTTTATTTATACTATATATAGTTATTTTGTGTGGTTTAATCTGTTCTTATATTTATCTTCTGTCTCCATCTGTTTTCCAGTATCACCCGAAAAGAGAAAAATATATATGCAATTGTACTAATTGTGAATATGCATACCTTAATGGTGTGTCCTTGAAAAAGAAAAAAAAAAATTATTTTTAATTATTATGCATGTGTGTTTTTATGTTCATTTTATGAATATTGCTTGTGATTTAAATTATCTAGCTTTGATCTGTTAATATGTTGAATTAAATTGAAAGTAGTCATTCCATTTTTTTGTTTTTCAAAAGCATGTTGGTAGCAATGGTATACATATAGGAGAAAAAATACTAGTTACTTCAAAAACAATTGCAACTTGTAAACATAGCTTACTGGACAATCAGCCAGCACCATATCCTTATGCCTTAGCCATAATGAAGTTACAAAAAATAGGTTAAGAAAGATTTTGATAAATTAAAAAAAATATATGTATATATTTTTAAATAATTTTATGAATTATATTACAAATGTAACAATTTTGTTCTTGTTTAGATATATAAAAATAATTTTTATAAAATATTGTATTATGTTTCTTATATTTATAAACTAAAATTCTTCATACTAAACAAAATATATTATGGATTAAAATCAGTTTTGTCACCATATTTTTAAGATTTTTTTTTCAATTTTAGTATAAATCAAACATAAGGAACTGGATTATTTGGTTTTAATCTTAAATATTTCATTCAATGAATTAAAATGGATTATGCTAGGATAAGTTTTATATGAATTCATAAAACAAATTGAATAAAATTTTCATTTCATTGATGTGATTATCCAAAATTTCTATATTACCGATTCGTAATTATGCATTTTATTAATTAGAAGTTTATCTTTATATATATGTTTACATACTTCTCAACATTTTAGCAAGTTTAAAAATAAATGATAATCCCCGAATTATTTTTAAAATATTCAAAATAATTTTGAATATTTCAAAATTTTTCTGCCGGGTAATGTTGGTTAGTGAATTTATTTCACTATAAGCCGCAAAGCCACGTCAAGGCCTCACCCTTTTTTGCGGATTTTTTGTTTTTCCAGAAACCTCATAATGGCTAGACAGAATCCCCATTATGAATAAAACTGGATTAACATCCTCATCGCAGGATTTTCTTTAGGTCCGACCTAACACATTACCCCGCGATTCACCAAGAAAGAATAAAACTGGATTAACATCCTCATCGCAGGATTTTCTTTAGGTCCGACCTAACACATTATCCCGCGATTCACCAAGAAAAAAGACTAATCCGTTATTAAGCCAAAAATATAAATTCCAAGCACTGACTAGAAAAAATTACAAAAAATATGGCCAGAGTATAACAGCGTGACACGCTGAATGACAAAATGGAGCGCTGTAACGATATCGAGACAGATCCAGCATATCTTCTTGATCGAATCTCTTCTCTTCCTTACATCCATTTACGACAAAAAAGTAAACCCTAAACTAATTACAAAAACTACAAAATTAAAATTTAGAAAATAGAAAGCTATAAAAATTTCTAATTAAAATGAATAAAAAGAAAATTTTTAATTACGATACAATTGGAAAACAGGTTTCACATAGGTTGACGAGCCGATATATCGGTTGTCTCCCCGCCACCCGTCCTGTCCTGTGAGATTCGTTTTCCCGCGAGTTAAGGAAAACTCCTGCCCACTAGAACGATATATCGCATCTGCTGGCAAGAACCGCCCTGTCCAGCAAAGTACAGGAAAACGCACGGCAGACGGATGCAAAGCACCACATCTCACTTGCTAGCAGATACTCATCGCCACAAATTCCACCTGTATCCCAAAATCTTCGGACTAAAGAATGATATTCATAGATTAATTTTAGCCTCTCCAGCCAAACAAACAAAAAAATTTTCTGCCGTTATTGTTTTCTTAACTTAATTGTTTTCCGTAGTATTGTTTCGGAATTCTGCTTTTCTCATAAAATTCAATATTATAAAATATATAAATATTTCATTTACTAATTGCAGTAATATTTTCCATAAATTTTTCATTGTAAAACATTTTATTTTATTACTAATTGGACACAAAATAAGTTAATTGAAATTATTGTCAACATTTATCTGCAATATAGTTACATATTTATCTTACTTATTTGACTTATTGTTTAGTTTAATTTATTCATATTTTTATTTTTTTTACATTAAAAAATTACAGTATAGCCATTAAAAACTGACCTTATGCTTGTCTTCAATAGGCATTTTTTTATATCATATTTTTCAGATTTCTTTCAGAAATAAACATTACATTTGCATATCTTCTAAACTTCAAAAACATTTCATGTATGTAGTATTTTATACATTCATATATAATATAAAATATATAAAAAAGTTTACAAAAAATTGCTAAATATTTTATTATTTATTATTAAATTGCAAAGAACTAACTGTATTAATGTAAATGTATTTTTTGTTAAACAGTTATAGTATGTTCTTGTACTTCTTTGAGTTTTTCACATTAACATTTTATTTAAAATTTTTCTATTTAATCAACTTTATTAAATGGTTTTAATCAGAAACTTAATTGTAAAGTTGAAAAAAACACTATTCCACCTGTATCCCAAAATCTTCGGACCAAAGAATGATATTCATGAATTAATTTTAGCCTCTCCAGCCAAACAAATAAAAATTTTCTGCCGTTATTGTTTGCTTAACTTAATTGTTTTTCGAAGTATTGTTTCGACATTCTGCTTTAATCTCATAAAATTTAATACTAAATACAGTATATATATATATTTCATTTATGAATTGCATATTAATGCGAGTAATAAATTCCACAAATTTTTCACTTTAAAACATTTTATTTTATTAAATAATTAGACACAAAAAAATCAATCGAAATTTTTTTTCAATATTTATTTACCATAAACTAGTTACATATAATGAAATAATACTTACGGACTGGAAGAGAAATGTCCTTTTATAGTGCTATATTTTCATATTTTTTGTTACATTAAAAATTACAGTATAGTCATTAGGCTTGGGCCTAATGACTATACAGTTTACAAGTTGTTTCACGTTACTTTCAATTTATGCTTTAGCCAAGAACATTTACTAAACATAAAAATACTTCAACAGAAACGGAAGCAAAATATCAAAATTATAAATTATAAAACCTAATTGATTTAAATTACGAAAGAAATTAATAAAATAGTTTTTATCATGGCTATTCATAGCATTTAATGCGCAAAACTGAATGTCTTGAACATAAATTGATGGCGATACTATGTATTGTGCACCACGACCATCGATATACAGGGTGAAGAAAAACTTCGTAAAATTTTGTATACTAATAGAGGACTTTAAAACAAGTCGAAAATGTCGAATGAACATATGGTCTAAATGGCACCGTTTTTGAGTTATAATCCTTTACAGCTAGCCAATCATCATCAAGTACACAAAACGTCACGACGCATCGCGTTGCCAAGACGCGTCACATTGCATCGTTCTCCTATTTAATAATTACTACCGGATAGTGAGGAGTAGAGCAACGTGTCGTGACTCTTTGTATACCCGATGGTGATTGGCTAGCTTTAAAGAATTATATCTCGAAAATGGTGCCATTTAGATTTTAGACCATATGTTCATTAGACATTTTCGACTTGTTTCGAGGAGCCCTATCAGTACAGAAAATTTTAACATGAAGTTTTCTTTACCGTGTATATAACTACGATGGCTACGACGCGCTTATGTTGCAAGAGATAAAATGAAATCTTACCAAATATAAAAATGTAACTTAAGCACTAATATAAGAGTTTCTCACGACGTCATGTTGGAAAAATACTGTATACAAATAATTTATAATTATTTAAACTTACCGTAATGTATTCAAACATAGAACAGTTTTGAAAATTCTGACGTCGTGTTTCTCCATGAATAATCATGAAGAAAAATTTTCTCGAATTTTTTCTCTAAATCTTAAAAACATTATTTCAACTAAACGAATTTCTTTCCTAGTATCGAAGATACTTTTGATGACGGCAAAATTTTAGATACAAAAAAAAAAAAATTAAATAACCTTTAATTCAGTAGTCCAGCGCTTCTCAAACTTTTTCATTCACGACCCCATTTTTCATTACGAGATTTTTCGCGAACCCAGGTATTAAATATGAAATAAAACATACAAGTACATAAATCATTTACACACTTATTAAGAGGAACACAATCAGCCAACAACACTGAAAATACATATGTTGTAATATTGTTAATATTGGACATTTGTGGAAATTACATATAAACTGAAATTCAAGTATTTGAATTTAATTTTTGTAATTACATATAAACTGAAATTCAAGTATTTGAATTTAATTTTTGCGACTCCTTACATATAAACTGAAATTCAAGTATTTGAATTTAATTTTTGCGACCCTTATAAACTGAAATTCAAGTATTTGAATTTAATTTTTGCGACCCCATTGAAATTCAAGTGTTTGAATTTAATTTTTGCGACCCCAGCATTTCACTTCGCCACCCCATTTGCGGTCGCGACCCATAGTTTGAGAAGCCGTAGTTTGATTAGGTAGGAGGCTTAAAAATTTACAGAATAGCGTGTAGATTCAATAAGCAAACGAAGTAGGTTTTGGTAAACAAATTCATACATCCCAATCTTTTTCCGGAAAATAACACATTTTTAAATAAATATACCCTTTGGGCCCACGCCTTTACATGTCAAAGGGATTGCGTGTCCTAGTGATCTTTCTGGGCTGTTGGTAATTCAACTTTGGCCAGGAGTTAAGAGCCTGATTGAAGTAATGCCCGGCGTTGTCTGGTACCCTCAAGGGGCAGTCCTTCACCAACTATACTTACCATCGTTGGCAGATCACCAGCATGGTGAAATTAACATCTTGATTTTCAATATTCAAAATAAAGCCTCACTGTCAAACATGGATTTATAACTGGACTGGATAGACGGCAATGAGAACGGAAAAGTTTGGTACAGTCAAAAAGAGATGTATGGCGTGGTACAATTGTCGCCTTACTGAAGAAGCACGGCGAAAGTGGTACACATTGAAAAGGGAGCCGAAACAAGCAAAAAAATCCCTAATGGATTAGTGTCAAAGGTTAAACGTTTACGAGATACAGAGGCATCTAGGCGCATAGGTAGTGGAGCATTGGAAAGGGGGACGTCGCGTCGAAGATCGCAGCGAGGCCAGCCACATGCGCCATTTACAATAAACGGAACTTTGTGGGTTTATATCTCGTAAACGTTTGATCTTTGACCCCTGGTTCACTAGGGATTTTTTGCGTGTTTCGGTCCCCTCTTTCGATGTGTACCACTTTCGCCGTGTTTCGGTAAGGCGACAATTGTACCTATGGCGCCATTTGATTGGTGGTGTGTGACTTACTTATGGCATGCGAAACAATGGAAAGTGGCGTCATCTGTTGGCAGAAAATATGGAGTCATCGCTCCAGCACGTAATGCACTTGTCAGAGTTCGCATTAAACAGTCAATCAAATCTTAAATAAAAAATAATTTGTAACGAACGCATACGATATATCATCTATGAGAACATTTTTAACTATTGTACACAATAGTTAAAAATGTTCTCATAGATGCATATATATTTCTTATATTATAATAAAAATATATCTTGAAAAATTATACAAAAAAAAAAATTTGACCATTCATTAATTAATAATAGAGCGATGTCTTTAATGGAATTATTTTTATGCTTTATTTCGTTTTTCTTTAAAACTTTATCTCGATATTTTATTCAGAAAGAAAAAAAATAAAGTTTTTTTTTTTTATTCTATGTGGTAATGTAATGACAGCAATTGGGTGAATATTAAAACAAATGAAAAGTTAAAATAAAAAACAAAGAGGAATATTTTTCAATATTTAATATATTTAAATATTATTTTTCGAAGATGCGATTTTTAGTATACTCTCCCAACGAAAAGTGAACTTTATATGAACCTTATGCTATTTATGCATCATTAACTGTCATTGACAAATTTTTTTTAATGAAATTTAAAAATAATGTTCGACCATTTTAATCTTTCAGCATTAACCATTTCAAAATGGCGGAGACATGCTATCCTGATAAAACTTTTGAACTAATTTATAGATTTTTTATGAAAATGGAAAAATGAAATGGCAGCACTGAAGATAAATTCGACACCATAATTTTTAATCTTCAGTCACTGAAAATAGTGGGCATGCAAGATAAGTATCTTATAGAATCGCATGTTTTCGTCATTCCAAAAATATAAAATCCTCCTTAAAAGATATAAAATTCCTCAAATATAAAATCCTCCTATACTAAATTTTTAACACTAGTTTTACAATATATTGATGCTTTAAAGAGTCATCAATATTCCTGAAACGTTTCAACTGGTAACAACTTGTGTGCAGTGTGGGTGGGTTGTCTGTCAACTCAGTTGCAAAGTTATTTTATAAACTTTTACAGAAACTCAAAACCACTCATTACTTTCTAAGAAGTATATTTGGATTGAATGTTTATATAAACTTTTCTCATTGTTTTGTGAAGAGGATCACGTCTTAAAAATATTTGACACAAATTTTTATATATGCCCTTGTATAAAATTTGATAATTTTACTCTAAACACGTGTAATAGAGTAATTTCTTTCATATGTTAACTCGGTTAAAATTGATTGACGATGATAAATTCGGACAAGAGAATATAATAATTGGGCAATCTGTTATTTCTTGCAGAACGTAAAGAAAGTTATCTGGCATTGGATCTGAAAAAGATTGAAACAAATTGATTTTTTATAATTATAATTAATTAATTTATATCAAACTTCAATGTAAAGCTTTTGCAGTATATCTGAATTTTGAAGAAACTTTAAGATGAAAATAAAATGTCAAACATATGAGCCTTACAGCTGAAAAATTCGGAATCGATTCCGGTCTTCGATCTTATTTTTTATACGATTTATATATGTGGCGGAAGTTTGTTCATCGATTCCGATCCTTCATTCTTCGACCATCATCATCATCATCATACTTATGGACAACTATACTAGATATAAATATAGAATGGACAACAGTTTATTATCGATCTAGATTCAAAGTACTGTAAAAAATTGGACCAAAAATTGCACCAAATCATCCATTTTCTCAGTATATATTTAGATAAAATAAATCGATTAAGCGAGAAATAAAGATTTCACGAGAAGCGATTTCTGATTGCAATATGCTAACACATTATTTTAAGTACGTTCTTTAGTTTTGCAATGTAATCAGAAAAATAAATATATTCTGAATGTTTTAAATTGGTGAATGATGTGAAGTATAGAGATGCCATCGAAGAAGAAAAATGACTTTTCAATTCGCCCTAGTTCCTAATTCTTTCATTAATTGGGACTTGGCACTTCAAAATTTTCAAGTTGTGTCTCCAGTTCTATCAAATAAAAAAAAATAACCCCTAATAATGATCAATCTAGCACAGAAGTTAAAACCGAAAACAAAAATAATTCTCGAAATATTCATTGATTTTACATTCCTGAATTTAAATTAGGATTTAACCATAATACTTACTTGTTAGTTATGAAATTAAATTATTCGTGCAACCCTTATCAAGTTATTTTTCACAAGATTGCCTTCATCTATGATTACGAGTCGAGTTGTAGGAATTTTTAACTTTTATTAAAATATTGTTTATATTTTAAAATATTTTATTCGTTTAGGTGATGGTTATAATAATGTGAAACTATTTTTAAAAAATTAATTTTAAACATTCATCGCGAGAAAAAACAGCTTTTAAATGCTAGAATGACAATTTGTAATATTTGAGACAATTTAATATTTTTCATGAACATTCATAAAGTAGATAGGGGGCAACCTTCGTTTAACACGGTTTTCTTCAACACGGTCAGAAAATTACAGCAATACTCGCAAAATATGATATTTATGTGGTTTCGATTAACGCGGTTTCGCACCTTACGAGATTTTATGGGAACCTTACCATATTATAAGAGGATTATCTATACTGTACGGTACTTTAGATATATATTTAACAATACACTAGAAATTCGAGAATCTGTTGCAAAAAATAGATTCTACAAGAATTGCTACTTCTTGGAACAGTTTTTTATGAATACAAATAAGTTACAGAAAAAGATGGTTATGAAATTTGTGTAAAGCTTTAGAATTTGCCTTATATCAAAATTATTAATGGTTTTTTGTATCTTATAATTCGCGATGACTAAAGCAATAAATAGTGTGATCCACGATTCCAAAAAAAACCTATGCTCTAGAATTTTATTCGCAATTTTTTAAACAGCATTTTGAGTTCATTAATTTTCTTAACACTATATATTGAATTTTCAACCTTGATTTTCAATAAACTACTTTATATATTAATGCCTAATAACAGAAGAATTGTAGATTATCATAAATAGTCCAGATTATAGTAAAAATCTATATATAGAAACTTTAATTCCTTGTTTGATAGTATAAAAAATGCACACAGTATATTTTAATCATAGCTGAGCATAAATTAAACTATTAGATATTTTTAGTCGTATTTTTTCTATATTTGTCGAATCCGTGAACCGGTATCAAGTTAATTTTTATTTAACTAATTTTATCTCACTTTACTGGTTATTTACACAATTATAGATGTATATACATACGGAAAAGCAAAATTATAATGTCTAAAGGTCGACTGATGTTTTGTTTTACAAAGTCCAAATCGAGAGAAGTAAGATTAACGTCGACGTTTTCCGAAAATAGTTTGCCAGGAACAAATGTTTTTGTCTTGTTACCTCTACAAAGTTAGAAACCCCACCTTAACATTCGTATTTATCTTTTTATTCCCATGTTAGTTTTGTGTCGGCAAACTTATTTTATTTTTCTTTCTTTGCTATTTTAATCCAATATTTTTCAGCCCACCATGCAAAGTCGCCAATCACGATATCACCTGACTTTCGAACACCTGTCCACTTCTGGGAACACAAAGACACATTGTCTTCTCACTCAGAAAAACAATAGTTCGATAAAACTCAATTCTTTTAAATGAATTAAACAATTAGCAAATGAAATTAGTCGTTCTCAATTTCAGTCAATTAACTCCGACCCTGACTCTCACGCTGTGTAACCAGAACGGGTCAGAAATTCTGTAAACGACAGACAACAAACATTCATTAAAATGCTATCAAAGATTAATACGGAATGATAATAAATTTACATACGCTTTATTATGATTCGCACATTATTGCGGTAGCCAATAGCTAAACCACTATTCGTAACAACCGATGAGTCATATTCGACCTCAACAATCGCTCTAACAGATTAATCATCTTTTTTAAACGCTAAATTCTATGGGAATATGGTGAATCATCATTTGTTTACCGAACGATTTCGTCTAGTCTCACCAGTCTCTTCGTTAAAATTGGATGGATATTTTGGGAATTTTTATTGCGAAAAGTAATTTTCGAGAAGAAATTCCGATTAAAAAACTATGTGCAAAATACGACTTACGTTCACGTAATAAAAATCCGTACAATTTTGTCACAATTTATAGCTTTTTTTTTACGAATTTTGCACGGATGTATAGCACAATTGCGTGATACACGTTATAAATGCTTATTTTTTTATTTATTTATTAAATTTGAATGAAATTGACCGTTTTTTACTTATATAAAGCACATAGAACAATAATAAATGGCAATAAAAAATCCTATATCTTCATGGAAATTTTGAGAATCATCACATAGATTTTCACACGAAATTAATGCGTGGCATGCTTGAAGACATTTTTTTTTTTCTTTAAAAAAAAATTATCATTTTTCGTACACGGAACGGTTTCACGAAAGAATTTCGCGTACGCGCTTATTAATTTTATCGAAGTTGAATTAATTGTTACAATTGGTTTCGCTCCAGCGAGCAAATAATCAAGTAATTATTACTTCCATAACGCGCACTAGATATCTCACAGAAAACGAATGGGTGGCACAAAATAAGAATTTATTTATAGAATGTAGATCTTGCTTGCTTGCACGCTTAAGTAGTGGTAATCGTGTTATTCTACATGTCGGTTACATAAGAAACCAGCGTAACATTCACGCAACGGGTTTAAATTTGGTTCGTGTTTGACCTATTGTAACCATCATCGGAATTATAACTGTACAGAACTTTAACGAAAGATAATTGCCAACGTATACTTATCCTTAAAAGTCTTTAGTTTCGGTTATGGAGCAAGATAACTGATGCTCGGTCTCCATTCCGCATTTTGAGCGGTTCTCCAATCGAAATAATTGCATAGTTATCATTCTATACGTTCTATTGTATGTCAAAGTGGAAGATTAAACTGTGCAAACAGAAATTTTCATAACAGAAATCTGTATTAAGTCGTTACGAAGATAATTGTCTCGCTTATCTTCGCTTACTACTCAAACTCAAAACAATCCTTTCCTCTTTATTATTATTATTTAATAAATATTTTAATAATATCAGGAAATAAAAAAAAAAGGTAAATTATGATCTTAACTTCTCATTAGTAAAGAGATAAAGTTAATAATATTGTTAAGATTTGCGTGTTTGCGATATAGAATCCGATATTGTAGCGAGAAAAAAAATTAAGGCCATAGCGCGAGTTTCATTTTAATACCAGTTTAAAAAGTAACTTGGAGATATTTTTGGAATTTGTAGTAGTAAAACAAGATATAATGGATATAACAAGTTTAAAAAAAAATTAATATATTGAAACATTTTAAAAATTCAAAACTAAAAAAGGAAAAAAAATATATAAATATTATTTAGATCAATCGACATGGCGTACTAGTTTATGAATGGTCTACTAATGATATAGACACGTAGGTGTGAAGAAAATGAAGTAGATGACACGCTAATTTGCATATTATTCAATTTTTAAAATATATATGTGGGAAGAACTAAATTTTTTGTTTAAATTAACAGTTTTTGGTCGTTTTTCTAAAAACAAATGTGGTTATTTTGACGATATAAATTATAGAAATATCGTTTTATGCATTTATTCCGTACAGAAGGTGAAATAATTGACAGAAATGATTCTAGAGCGGGTGTTCTAGAACAAAATCAAATCGAATAAAAAATTTCCAGCGAACAATGGCCCGGAAGTGGAATCGAAATTTGTTGCGAGGAAATTCCAATCGCTCGAATCTAGCGACGCGAGAAAGCCATTTCCTGCCTCGAAGCGCATTAACGAGACGAACTAAACTCGCGGCGATAAAATCGCACGCGATTTATTCTCCAGAAGCTGTAAACAGATTTATTTAATTTGTTTGACTACATTATTTTCGTACTTTCGTTCGCTGGTGTCTATTTTACCGAATTTTAAGCAGAACAATTTACTTAAGAACAGAAAAAAAATCATATTTCTCGAAAAAAATAGAGAATTAAGCGACAAAAAAAAAAAAATTTAAACTCGCTTTTCTACTTCATAAAATTCTAATATATCAAAAAATAGTCACAAAGCGGAATTTGGCACAAATCATCGATTTATTATTTAGAAAATCGCTTTTTAATGCTCTATAATCGTACAAACAACCTGTTTAGAACGCATTTAACTACGACGACGACTTCCAACTCGGTAAGGAAGCATTTTGGAGGTGAGTAATATACCTACCAACAGTCGAGTGAGCTGTGTTAAGTCGGCATTCTCAAAACCGGTCTAGCAAGAGGGCAATCACCAAGTTATCTTCGTGCCCCCCACCAGTCGAGTCGTTCTTCGCCAATAGTAGCGAAATGTATCTAGTAGTTGAAACAGCCTCAGGGATTGTTAGATTTGTTAGCGTAGTGTGCAGAGATGAGTTTGTGCCATGGATTTAAACTTAGGAATGATCTGACGTTTCTTTGGTGAGTTCTCTCTTTCTTACTTTTTTATCTTTATCGGAAACGTGACGTTTTAAATATAGTAGAATGTTAGAAACGTTTTTGTTATCTACACCACCACTAGACCGCGAGTAAACAAAGCACAGAATTCTCTCTCTGTAACTCTCTCATGTTAAAACAGATCTGTTAGTGTATCGAATAATATTTTCTAGCTCTTCCACGTATATATTTTTCGCCAAAATTACGACAGTTTTGTATCAAAATTCATGCAGGACGAGTTAAACATTTCCGCATCTTACCTTTGCACTAGGCACAACAACACTTCTTTAGTTTGACCTGAACTGCA
Source organism: Olivierus martensii (assembly GCA_000484575.1). Taxonomy (NCBI): domain Eukaryota; kingdom Metazoa; phylum Arthropoda; class Arachnida; order Scorpiones; family Buthidae; genus Olivierus; species Olivierus martensii. The sequence goes on along the minus strand of AYEL01074194.1, from coordinate 20,966 downwards.
ACTCTAACCTGTTTTATTATTATTTTACTTATTTATTAACCGTATTATTTATTCGTCTTGCATGTTTAATCCGTTCTCATTTATCTAGTTAAGTTTTTGATCTAACCTTTCACTCATAAGTTATACTTTTTTTTGTTTCTGCTTTAACATTAACGCGATACTACTGTTACTATTATAAAAATTACCTCGAGTAGATCGAAACAAATTCCACAAAAATTTTATTTCTTATTTATTACTAGATTAATGTTCTAGACGAGTTTAAACAGTCATTAAAGTTGCTGAATGCTCTAAAGTATCCGGTGAGTTATGACTAGTTACAGTTACTTCCACTGGTAACTTCCTGATAATAATTGGAAAATATTCACAGTCTGACTGAACAAATTATAGATGGAGACTGTTACGGACCGTTGTTATTGTTTTATTATCGATGCACGAATGTCATTGTACTAACGGATCTGTTATCCTGTTTGAAACTTTCCTATAAGAATAACTTAAAGTAAGAATTAACGAGTTTGATGTTAATCGCGCTTCTTTTCTTCTCTATTAATAATTATGCCAAAAATTAATCAGGAAAATTACCAGTTTCTTTATCATCTTTCGATCTGAATAACATAATAAAAAATATGCTGGATTTGCATAACAATCTCAATTTTCAAGAACAATGAGCATTCTCATTATGTAGATCACTGAATTCCAGAATGGACGATAATAATAATAATAAAAACTTAATGTCAATGTCATTGAAACCGCACAGAATATTTAAATAGAAACAGCAGAATCTAATTTTTTGCTTTCTGACCTTTTCTTCTTTTTCCTGGCATTAAAAAACAAGACCCGAACCACGTCGGGTCAGCAACAAAAACAAGTAGAATCAGGTTAATTCATTTAATTTTTTAAAGAAATGAACAAGACCCGAACCACGTCGGGTCAGCAACAAAAACAAGTAGAATCAGGTTAATTCATTCAATTTTTTAAAGAAATGTCATTAAAAGTCATCGGTGGTGGTCAAGCTTAAAAATTTTCTGAAACAAAAAAGAGGAAGGTCTGCTTATTCTGGTTACAAATTTTCATAATGGTTCCAATTGTTTAGATTTGGTAGGATGGCCTGATTTTACCGAAATGGTTTTCTTTATATCATTCGTGCCCGGTTTAGTTACAGCAGCCATACACAACTGTAGTTTGGTGAGTATTTTAGCATCTTTTAGCTTTTTTTAAATAGTTATGTTTGATTTTCTCACGTTATCTTTTTTAATATCTTAATCAAATAGTGATGATAAAATACGCAGTTACGTACCAAAATAATCGAGTCTACTCTAGTAATAATCATAAATCAAACTGCATGTGGCCTCTTTAAATAGATAATTTTTTCTCTATAAATAATTGAATTTTTTATTTTTTTTTTTTTGCAAAAATTTTCATTTTTGTTGATGTAGTTTTGACTACAAACATTCGCTAGATGGTACTCGTTAATCAGGATACACTACAGTACGTGTTGAAAGCTTGAAAGATTAAATTTCTTAATTTTTTTTTTTTTAATTAAACTATATCTGATCTAGGATGCAGTTTATCTAGTTAATTTTTTGACGATCGAAATTAATTAAAAATTTCCTGATCGAATCACCGATGTAAAACGGTAAAAAGTCGAAATTTAAGATACATACAGAATTTTTTTTTATGGTTAGTTAATGAAAATAACTGAATTTTAACGATTGTTTATCCCGTTAGATGTAAATTATTGCTTTTTCCTTCATTAAGCGAACGTATGGAATATTAATTTTGCCATTGGAGTATTATTATTAACCTTCAAAAGGATATATGCAAGGATATAATGGGAATCACCTTGTTCTTAGTCCAAATAAATGTCCTTCAACAGAACTGGTCTACTGATGAACTAGTTCAAAAAAATAGGCAACTATTTTCGTAGTTTTTCCTGATATCAATTGCTAAAAAAGTATCATTACTGCATATACATAATCACATTACATAAATAAAAAGAGGAGATCGTCCTGTTTGGAATATAATACACTAATAAGTTCTATTTTTAACTTTATATATATAAAAATTTCAGATATTTGTCGTTTTATTTTTATATATAAATGGCAACTGGACTTGCAAAGCGTATGATTTTTAGTCGTTTGTAGACTTCTCACGAGCATCGAAGCACACTTTGATAAACAAGGCAATTTGTATACGCTTCTCCGAGCGTGAATTCCCGATTGATATTTCTTAACCATATTTTCTTTTTTTTTTTTTTTTACTCAATTCCCAATCAATGTCCTAAATGCTTCTTAACCATATTTTTTTTTTTTTTTTTTTTACTCAATTCCCAATCAATGTCCTAAATGCTTATCATAACTTGCGAGTTTTGGATTGGAACACTTAATTTGTAACCTTTCTTCCTCCGAAACGTATACAGAAACTGCACTGATGACATAACTCGTGTCGTAATCAGGGTGGGCATTTAAACGCTTTTTTTTATTCAATGCCAGTTAATGCCAAATTATCATGTTCGAGAGTGAGTGCAGTTTATATTTAGCGATTTTCTTGCGGGTCAAAATGTATATCGTGAGAAATACGTGCAGGATCTAAATTCTAGACCGAGCGTGATTCCTGACCATGTCAACCTGTGGCATTCGATAAAATAAGAGACAAGGACTGTCCTTTTTTTTTATCTTTCTTTCTTCAATCGTTGACTTCGTTAACGAATTAGGACAAGGATTGCATTGCATCTTTTAAAATGAATAGAACTTGTTAACAAAACGTTTTCTACGATAATGATATTGCATTTATATGTCTAGAATTTCCGTCGAGGTTGATGTCCTTACATCTTAACAAACGTCACATTTTAGGTATGCAAGTACATAATTCACGGCTGTACGGTCTGATGATCGAAAAATTATATTTCTTCTCCTGTTTGTTTAATTAGGCGTTGAAAAATTTTAAAAAGAAATTTTTTTTATTTTTTTCAGAAATATCATCTTGGAAGCAATCAAATGGCTGCTTTTGCAGCTTTGCTCTTCTTTATCCACGTTGCTAGATCGCAATGGTTGGTGCCTGAAACTTGCACGGTTTCGGATTCCTACATAAATGTGAATCCCGAAGCTGATGTGGACATTGGAGTGGTTCTGAACATCCACGAAAGAGGAGAAGGTGTATACGGATGCGGAAGACCGACTCGCGAAGGAGTAGAGGTATTCGAAGCAATGAGATGGGCAGTTTCTGTTCTAAATCAAGATTACGGCGAAATTAATGGAAAACCGGTCACTCAGTCGTTTATTCCTGGCGTTAAGATTGGTATGTAGGTTGGAGATTTGTCTCTCTCTCTCTCTCTCTCTCTTTCAATGTCACATTGTCTTTATTGTGTGTGTAACTGTGCTGGAGACGAAAATCACCTCCTTATCTCTCATTGGAAAGTTGAAAGAAATGGGTTTCGAATCTATTCACAATTGTTCTTTGTTAGAATTATTCATTAAAAAAGGATGTCCGCTTCGTAGAATGATTTCGCAGTTTACGATAATAAGTAAAATAATAAAACGAAAATTCCACAAGCAATAGAATCAAATGAATCGACAAAACAGATCTTTTTATAAAACAATCTTGCAAAACAAAGAACAGAATAGGCGTAATTCAAGCGAACACAACAGTGTGTCGAAATGAACATCTCCTCAGAGGAATACATTTCGGATTCCTCAGAAAATCGAGCGTGGAATTAACAAATTTACAAAAAATAAGGAAAAAAATAGCCTATGTACATTACTGAGAGATGAGGAAATTCTCTATCAGCACTATCATTAGCTTCATAAATTTGTGGATTAAATTAAAGCTATCAATCTGATATCATACCAGGAAAATCCTTTATTTATTATAAAAAATACTTTCGACTTAATTCGTTATCATTGTTAGTTTACACAAACATTTAAAAGTATAAAATACCAAATTGAAGATTGATAACGAAATAACGTGAAATGGCTTTAAATGAAACCGAAAAAAAATCTTTTTTATGTTATTATTATCTGCGTACGAGCACAACATAGTACAGACCTTGAAGCGAGATCGTAAATGCCTTTAGAAGATTTATCGTTCGATATTTTTTCGATTTTTAAATTAATAACCATTATAATTATATTTGTAGGACGATAAAAAATGTCATTTTAAAACTGATTAAATCATCTTAATCTAATTTATTCTTAATGAGGTTTTCCTGTTCCCGAAATTTTTTGTGTATGGAAACGTTTGGATACTTTACTAGTTTTGGGTCGAATCCTGCTCTATTTATTCGTTCTTCTCAAGTAATTTAAAAAAGAAAAATTGAAGGAAAAAAAAATAATAACATATACAGTATATTTTTATAATATAATACGATATTTTTATCTCGGTGCATAAATTATATCGGGTTTATTTTTATATATATATGTATTTCAACAACAAAATGGAGAAGGAATAAATATAAACATTCCGGTTTTTAATAATATTCCGGATTTATGGGTGATTAAAGCGCGGATCATCGTGCAAAGATGTGATCTTCAGATGAAAATCTCCATATTAGATTTTTGATAAATTTTTAAGCCCAGAAACTAATAAAAACTTCGTAACAAAAAGCATTCGGCTTTACAGAATTTATTTAAAATTCTCCAGTTTACTTTGCACTATGTGATTTAAACGTGATCAAAGATGTTGATCATAACGACAAACTCAACTGTGTCTTCATTAATTTTATGTTGTTATTAACGATAACCAATACAAGTTTTTTCTTATAGGTTTGCGAGTCTACGACAGCTGCAATCATCCGGATGTAAGTACGAAACATGTGACTACGATGTTTCCGGTTTTAAAGTCTGGTTCAATGACCTGTAGACCCGAAAACGGTTCCCTTCTGGCAGGTTAGTTTTTGTTACTTGGACAAAAACAATGAGATAATTTTATAATGCGTTATTATTAACTTTATCTACGATATAGTTTTTACGTTTAGGATATTTTTAAATTCGTTGGAATTTAGATTATCGAGGATGAATCAAGTACACAAGAAGAAAAGAAAAATTCTTAGGAGATACGAAAACAGTTATTAGCGAAGAGATAACGGAATAATTAAATATTGCAGAGTTGTTTTTATAAACTAACTATTCATTTGTTAGAATTTTTGCTTCAGGGGAAAGTTAATGTTAAATTTTTTATGCAAACCACATTAACATAAAACAATCTTTTACGTTTGTGACTTAATCAGTACGTTTCTCTTTATTTTAACAAGACGTGATCGACATACTGACACCATTCAGTTTTCAGGGAGGTCCTATATCAATGTTTATAATTGGGGGAAAAAAAATTATCGCTCCATAAAAGTAGCGTGATTTTTGGACAACAAATAATATAATATATACAAAAATTGTTTAATAGCATAACTTTCTACCCATAAAATTGTAGTAATCACAAAATATACCATTGTTCCCAAACATTTTATCCTTAAGAATAGTATGAGAAAATTATTTAATGTACCGGTTATAACGGTACATTAAATAATTTTCTCATACTATTCTTATTGGATAAGTACGAATTTAACATGAAAATCTGTTATACTAACACACGCATAACGTTAATTATTCCCTGTAGATCTACGTTGGTATTTTTACGTACATTAACTGGCGGTGTACCTCTACTGGTACTAGTGGTACGCATACTGTACTTTGGGAATTGCTAATTTAGAATATATACATTTAATTTTTTAAAGATCTACTATTCTAATTTCACAAAGTTTAAGTGTTTTACAATATAAACGTGAAAAAATAATGGGACACCGCCCATGTAAACTACGACAGTTTAGTAAGAACTTATGTAACTGAAAGAGGTTATTCTGATTTTCTGTTTTGTTAATACTATATTTTCGTGCGTGTTGTTTATCTATTAATATTTAACATTTTAAAATTCTTATCGCGTTTAATATACTGTTGTTTTCTTCTAATTTATTCATTTAGTTTTTATTTACAGTATCATTCAAAAATAAAATACACTAGCATAAAAAGCGGTTAAGTTACATCGGAAATCACGTCCAAATCATTCAAGAACGAGTAGAGAAAAATAACCAGAAAACACAAAACAGCACTTTTTATAAATAGGTCATCTGCGTATAATGATATGGAAAACAAATCTGGAAAAACCATCAAAAGATAAAATAACAAAATTATTAAATACAACAATTCGATTGGAACAAAAACATTTTAAAATTTTATAATGAAAATATTCTTTAGTTTTGTTTTGCAATGCAATATGCAAATCATTTTCGAGTATCGAATAATTTGCATAAAAGTGTATTGCATAATCGTAAGTGAAACCTATCAGTTGTTTTAATTATAATAAAATTATCGAGTCCTGAAAATTTAAATAAAAATGCTTTCCGTCATTAAAGTATTACGATGATGGTGATGCAAACAATTTTAAATCGAACAACCCATTCTCGTTTTCTTTATATTAAAAACTATAATACTTACGAAAAAATGTTTCCATAATGTAAGAAATATTATATTAAATAGAATGAGATACAAAAAAATATAAATTTTTAAAATATGCTGTCATTAAATTGTCCAAAATATTAATAAATAAATGAAAAATTCTGTATAAGAAGTAGAAAATTATTATTTGTAACTGTTTGGTCTAGAAGTTAATAAATATTTAGGTGAAAATTTCGGTTCCTCTAACAGTCTAGCGGGATGAAAACAAAATATAATGATGGAGAAGTAACATCTGTTACTCGTTTCTCATAATCAGGTCAAAATAGTTCTTTGGAAGACAATCTGATTGTTTTAATATGGATTAATGTAATTGATTCTTCCTTATCATATTCTATACTGATTTTGTATAAGCAAAATAATCATGAAAAGATTGATTTGGCATGAATTAAAGACGAAAGTATAATTATGATATGCAATAAAATTTAATTTAATCTTGTAGGTCTCATTGAAATGGATGCGATACGTAAGAACAATTATTTATATGAAAATCTTCGGAAATTTCTGATACCTGTGATACCCATTCGTCGTAATATTGTTCCTGCTGAACACTTAGCTAGAGTATGTTTTTCTATCTCTTGAATTTTTTGAAAGTTGAATATGTTGTAACTATTTTTTAACTTTTTTTTTTAGATTCTTGCAGAAATCGCCCATGATCTCGAATGGGAAAGATTTGCCATCATTCATTCTCAAGACGAACACAGTTTACAGATTACTAAAAGGCTCGGTCACATCAGTCAAAGCGAAAAAGCTCATCAGTTAAAGTGCATTGTCGCCACACATTCGTTTCCTTCGGAGCATTCTAAAGATTTAAAATTATTAATGAAAATGTTAACTACATTCACTAAGAGATTAGAGAATAAAACTGCTGTGTTAATTATTGCTGATGAAGAGTCTGTCAAAGGATTAATGCAGGCAATGAGTGAAATTCCGGACACAGTTAGACGTCTACAGTGGTTATTTTCGTGGATACCACCAGAAAGTCAGCTAGCGAATGTTGTAAATGGTTCTCAAATTTATAGCGTATCGCCTTATCCGAGTATCATTCCTCATTTCGAAAATTACTGGAATAATCTTCATTCTAGAAAAACTACCAGTTCAATCCCAGATCGCTGGTTCCTGAATTTTATTACTTATAACAACCAATGTCGGCTTTCTGGAAGTTGCATTCCGTCAAATGAAGAACCAGTTATGCAATTGAGGAGGACATCCAGGTTTCTGGCTGCATTTCATGCTGTCTCTACTTACGCCCAAGCTTTGAGGAAGAGTTGGGAGATCTTGTGCAATTCGGCACCAGGTGTTTGTGATGCTTTTAAACAAATGTCGCGTCAACAGTTTGTTGGACAATTTCTGGAAAGTATTGATTATTATAAAAATGTTTATAATCGTAGTCCTCCAGAAATCAGTGGTCAAAGAGTTCCTAGTAATGCAGAAGGTGAAATTGCGGGTTTAAAACTGGCTCTAACATTATACAAAATGGATTCTGAAGGAAAAGTACATTATACTCAGGTAAATTTAGGATAAAAATTATTGTTATTATTAACAATATTTTATTTTATTCCAGTTGGCTATTTATTCTCTTGAATATTTTTTTCATTAATATATCCGTAGGATTCTTTCTTCAATGCATATTCTTCTATTCTTACTGAAATTTGTGTAAAAATTCAAATATTTAGAAATTGATTAAAATATTCATTAGAAATATTAACAAATCATGCTATCGATTATTTGGTTCTAACATGATTGACTTAGAAGTTAAATTATGATTGAATTTTACAAAAACGTTATAATTCCGATAATCCAGAAATATCCGGACTTCGCTAATGCCGGATTAGCGAATATATTTGATTACAAAAAATATTTCAATGTACAAACTTTATTGTATTTCATAAGTAATATGTGCACTTTAATTTACTTAGCTATTTAATCTAAAATCATCTTTTTTTAAGATAATTTGAAATATTAGTGAATAAACAGAATAATTCCCAGAATATAGCTTCCAATATGACAGAATGCACTAGAACAGCTTAAATTTCTTGAATTAGTGATTTAAACTGCCAAATGATGAATTATTGGATTATAAAAATTATATTAGTAGTTAATGGAGCACTGCATTTACTAATTATGCTTTACAATATTTTTTTTCAGGCGGTGGCTTATGATGTAGATCATGCAGAAGTGGTAGACACTAATGCAAAATATATACCATCACTGTGCCCGAGAGAAGGATGTAACGATTGCATAAAGTATTTAGAATTATGTATGATAATATTTATATTATTAAATTCCAGAATATTTATAAATTTATTATTTCATTTTAGAATAAGACAATCCAGAATGGAGGAAGATAGCTTGTCCAATGAAGATATAATCACTATTGGAAAATCAGATGCTCTTCTAATTCCCGTTATTTTACCTATTCACAAAAGAGGTTCTCATCCATTTGAATGCAATTCTTCAATTAACGGTGAAGCCATTCAAGACTTAGAAGCCATCTTATGGACTTTGGATAAAATCAATGCTGACAATGCATTTCTTCCTGGAATTGAACTTGGTATTGCTGTGATGGATACTTGCTCGTCGGCAATGAAAATTCGCAAAACTTTAGGTAATTTTATTGCTAAACAGACAGAGCAATGGGATGGTATTGCTTTAGACTCTACTGTGGCAGTAGTGGCTTCTGCTGCTCCCGATGAGGTATCAGCTGCTGTAGCAATGCTTTCACCTTTTAATATTACTGTGATATCAACTGAAGATGTGCAAGTTTCTGAAAATAAACTTGGTACCAATCCATACTTATTTCAGATTGCTCAGCCAACAACTAACAGCATTGGAGCTACAATAGATATGTTAAAGTATCTAGGATGGTCGTTTGTATCTCTTGTATACGATAAAAATCCTAAATATGAAAGAGCAGCGATCGAATTCAAAAAGATGGCTGCTCAGCATAGAATTTGCATTGCTACTGATGCGTCCTTAGAAAATGTTACGATTGAAAATTTTATAATGGATCTTGCTATAGCGAAACAGAATGGCGCTAGAGCTATCATCACTTGGTTAACTGAATCTTCCACTCTTGCAATTCTAGATGAAATGAAAATTTCAAATAATTTTGTTCCTGGTGAAATATTATGGATTGTTAACGGCGAATGGAGCGAAAACTGGAACATTGTAAAAAATCGCGAAACTTTTGCTTCGGGGGCCTTACTGATACAACCACAAAGAATTGATATGGGGGAATTCTTTTCATACTATCAAAAACTTTCACCGGAAAATAATCAAAGAAATGTTTGGTTTTCTGAATATTGGCAACAACAATTAGGATGTCCAAATATCGAGTGTTCTCCTCTTCCTTATTTCCCAAGTTTAACCACTTCATACAGTAGCCAGGCCGTTATTGCTTTAGCAGCTGGCTTAGCACGTCTTAGACATTATTTATGTTCAACTGAACGAGGTTTGTGTGCTAAAATGCTGCATCACGATCAACTTAGACCAGCAATAAGCCAATATATTCAATACACGGCTTCAGGAAGTCCAAGTGGTTCAGATAATCTTTTCACTTTTACATCAACTGGTTATGGCAATATTCCATTTGACATATTCTTTTATAGAAGATCGGCATTGCAAAATTATGGCTATAGAAAGGTAAGAGCATTTATTTTCTTTGTAATAGCTAAATTTATTGCATGAAAATATATTGTCAAATTTTAATAGGTGGCTGCATATCATAATGGTCTGATAAATGTTACAAAGATGGTTACGCACGACTTCGAAGGGCAGGAAGTTCGATTTGATAGTCAAAGATCAGAATGCATTTCTAACTGTGGACGTTGTTTCAACAGACCGGCTGACTGGCTATTTTCTGATACTCCAGATCGTATTTATATTGCCGCCACAGTAAATGTTCACCAATCTACAAACATTCCGCTTCAGTGTGGTCCTTTGTCTTCAACTAGTATCCAAAAGGTGGAAGCTTTCCTTTGGGCCTTAGACCAACTTAATTTACATCCGTCCATTTTGCCAGGAATTCACGTTGGATCCATTTTACTGGATACATGTAGCAGTCGAGAGAAAACAGCCAGAGATGTATCTAATCTTTTCAGTCACTCTCTTGCATCACCATCAGAAGACATAAAATTGCCAATGATTAACGAAATTGCTGCATTTATTGCTGGTGGTCAATCTATAAACGTAGTCGATCCTGTAGTTGATGTCACTATGCCATTAAACATTACTACAATAGCACCAGCTGCTTCTAATACTATCTATAATGATTTAGAACGTTATCCTTCACTGTTACGTCTTTCCCCACCAAATAACATATTAGCAGACGGAATGGTCAGCATTTTAAAACATTTCCAGTGGACTTACGTGTCTTTACTGTATGGAGACGAGCATTTGGATCTATACAATTCCTTCATCAGCATGGCAGAGCAGAGAGGAATTATTTTGGCTTTAAACGAAAAAATAACATCTGTAAATCGTGATTCTCTTGAAGGGGTCGTTAGCCGTTTGCAGTGGAAACAGAAACAAGGATCCAAGTAAGTAAACAAATTTTCTATTTCGTTGTATACCTATAAATATATGTAGTTAAAAAACTGGCGATAAAATGTATTTTTTAGGTTATAATAAATTACCACATAATTCTTAAGGTCGGGCATAAAAATTAGGACAAAAGTATGCGAAACTATTGAACTAGTTCTAAAAAGAACAATGAGAATAAATTTTTTGCCTTTGGCTTAATAATCATAAAATCTAAATTTGTTATTCTTTTCACTAGAAAAAGCAAAAACTTTCTTTTAAAAAATTAATGGCGACCACATTTAAATGTTTCGTGGACTGTAGCGATGTAGAAATATTCGTTTTGTTTATAAACAACGTAGAAAATTAATCAAAACGACAATAACTTCACAACTGACATTATCTTAATACTTTAAAACAAGAAAATCAAATTTAATTCTCCATCATAAAAGTATCAACTAGTTTCATTTCTTAACTGCAGGAAATAGTGGCTATTGTAGTTGTAGCACATATAGTTCAATCTTTGCATAAACATACTTGAGAATTCCAAAGAAAAATGACAGAAATAATACCTGTTCTTAATCTATCGTGCTATATCTCTAAGATGGAGACCTAAAAAAGCTAATAAAAAGAAAACAATGCAAGAATTGATAAAATCTAAATACTTTATTTGGATCTGATTCATATTTCTTCTCTAAGATGGAGACCTAAAAAAGCTAATAAAAAGAAAACAATGCAAGAATTGATAAAAATCTAAATACTTTATTTGGATCTGATTCATATTTCCATTAATTATGACTAAATTTCTGATCCCAGAGGCACTCATACAAGCACAGAACCTCCTCCATATTTCTCTATGGGAAGCAAATTTGTTGGATGCATCTCTATGTTTTTTATGTATTAAAAAATTATAGGAAAATCAAAAACATTCTAAATTCTTAAAACATGTTCATAATTCATTGAAAAAATAAAATTGGGTTCTTTGAATCGATGTAATCAGAATACAGCCCGAAGGGAATATATTTTATCGATGCAGAATACAATCTTTTATGTTGATCAAGATTGTTTATTTTTTGGAAAAAGCTAAATATTCTAATTTTACTGCTTCTTTTACTAGAGCATTTAACCTATCTTTTAAATGCTTCACTAAAAATGTCGGTTTTTCTAACAATTATATTAAGGTCAGATGAAAGGGATAGCTAATGAGGAAAGTTAAGAGTTATATGATTGTTGATAAAAATTCAATTAAGATAACGTTTATTCAAATTTTTCAGAGCTTCTTTCTTGATCTCTCTTGGAAAATGACTTCTTGGCATTCCTCTTTTACTGACAATATACGAACCTCCAAATTTTTTTTATTGATTCCAATATTTTATCTACACTTTTTTTGTTCTCTTTCAATCGAGCATTTAATTTTTTGAATATAGAAAAAAATTTTGTTTGTTTAAAGATTTAAAATAGATTGCATCGTCTCTCATGCGTTAATTCAATCCCATTTTATTTTTTAAACTTATCTATAAATTAATTCGGAAAAGTTGTTAAAATATGTATTTTTTTTTCTTTCAGAATCATTATAGTATTGCTTAATTCCATCCATCTCGACAATCTTTTAAGTGTTGCTGAAAATTATCCAGATTTTGGTCATCCAATATGGTTCGCACCGGAAACAATCCACGTCTTTTATCGCCATCCTCAGTTATCTTTGGGTGCAATAAGTATTAGATCGGAATCTTCACCCGTTCCCAGTTTCATGGATTATTTCGTCAACCTTCACATCCGTAATAACACCCGAAATCCTTGGTTTAACGAATATTGGGAAAATATGTTCAAATGTCGAGGTGCATCTTGTTTTAATGTCGGACCAGAAGCTAACAGACAGAGCACTTTTCTTCAAGATCTACAGATACCTGGGATAATTAATGCTGTTTTCACTATCGGTCAAGGATTGGAAAAGGTTAGAAGGACGGTATGTCCCACAAAATTAAGAGGTTTATGCCCTCAAATGAGAAATATGGAAAATGTAAGAAAGTTGATGATAGACAGTAGCGAACAATTAACTTTTATGGGTATTTATAATAAGATAATAAGGTTCAGAAACCACAATTATAATCCTGGATCGTTCGATATATATAATTTTATGGAAGTTGGAAGCAACGCTCAAGCTTTTGTAACGGTATCTAACAATTTTTAATGTTTGAAATAATTAATTAATTCAGAACACGATTAAAATTATATTTTCTTTTCTTTTACAGATAGGACGTTTTAACGAAGACGAAGGCCTTCATATTAACGCTTCTAGAGGAAGAGGCTACAACGACGTGAAGAAACAAGTTTCGTTATACAACATTCGTTCAGTATGCAACAACACAGACGACTGCCCCGAAGTTAAAAGCAAACCAGCATCCATCATGGAAATTTTACCAGCTGAAAGTTCTACATCTTTCGTGATCGGTGCCATAGCTCCAGTTCATCGTTCCGGATCGACGTTTTTTACTTGTGGACAACTGAGCAACGAGCAAATATTTCAAAACGTGATGGCTCTTTCGTACGCTGTTAACCAAATCAACAAGAATTCCAGCATGTTTCCAGACATTAAATTAGGTTTGGTCATATTTGATTATTGCAACCGTATTCAGAAAGCTGAAGGAATGCTATACAGTTATTATTCTGGAGACAACGTCGAACAGATTCAAACAGATCCAAGATCAATTTTAGCAACTGTGACGTTTGACAATGAAGTAGCCGAAACGATATCTCCTATAACTGAAGCTGTAAACGTTACGCAGTTAATCGTTCCGGTAATTTCTGGAAAAGACATGAAAATAGAATCTCCATTATCGGTCACAACTTCCCCATCCGTCCTCACCCAAATAAACGTCGTTATGGAAATTCTTATGGCTTATAATTGGAGAAACGTTTATTTAATTTATAGTAAAGACGAATTCGGAGAAACTGGGAGCAGAGAATTTTCTACAATGGCTAAAAATAATGATATTTGCATTTCTGGAAATTTACAAGTTGATGATGACGAATCCCTCGAAGAACTATCAGAATTTCTTCAGCAACGTATCACAGAGAAGATTGGTGTGGTAGTTTTGCTTGCAGAAAATGCAAGAATTGTTGATAAAGTAGCAGAAGTTTCTTCAGACCATCTCTATTTAAGTAGTTCTCAATGGATAATCACTGATGGATGGTCCAAAGATGTATTTACTCCGGACAGAACTATCGCAATTAAAACTGGTAACAAGGAAATACCAGAATTTAAGAAATATATAAGTAGCCTGAGTTTAGGAAAGCATGATTACATACCCGATCAGTGGTTCGAAGAATTTTGGCAGCATAAGTTTCAATGCCGTTTATCTTATAGCAAAAATATCCAAGTTCAATATCAAACGGAGTGCAGTAGAGAAGAAAGGCTGAAGGAAGATGAAATAAACCAAGCCAAATATGTATCTCAAACTATTGATTCAGTGTACGCTATTGCCAATGGTTTGAAAAAATATCTGAAGAAATATTGTTTATGGGCTGGAGCATCTGTAGGGATCGACGATTGTGGAACAGAAGCCAGGTTTCAGTTATCTGAAGCCATTCAGCAAGAAATTTTGAGCCCTGAAGTAAAATGTTCCGGATGTGAGAAAACGAGTGATCCATATGGTTATCAAATATATCAAATAAGAAACATTTCGTCAAAACAGCAAATATTTAAGGTAAGGAAATTAAAATTTGATATTTTTAACCATTAACCTTTATATAAATTAAATTTTTAACACATATAATTAAGAAAATAGAAAATTACTATATACAAGATAAAAATATTTTAAAGCAAATTTCACTAACTCAAATAATTTGTCTAAATACCATTATTTCTCTCAATTAGAGATGCTCTTTATTACTAAACAGATTATTACTGTACTATCATAACATTTCTGAATATGTTGAGATATATATGGATTTTCAAGTAGAAGATAAAATAACTCATAAAATCCCTTTGTTATGTTCTTCCACAGTGGGCAAGGTCTGTTCTTCTTCAATTCCAATGATCACTCAATGGAGACAAACATTAAAAAATACATGTCATCATTATTAATCTGCATTATTTTCTATCTAAAATATTCTTTATTTCAAAAAATATTTTATTGCTTTTTATTAAATTTTTCTTTAACCCTCTCCTATCCTTTCTATCTTCATATAATCATTTGTTTAATACGTTTCTTATAATATTCTTGCTAAATTCATTCAAATTTAACTCATAAATATATTTATATTAAACATGTCAGATATGAATAGTTAAATATTTGATTGCCTGATTAGAAAGAAAAAAAAAGTTATGTTTTGCATAAAATCAGGAATTTTATACAAACAGAACAATTTGAGATTATTTTAAAAACATCAAAATTAAGCAATTACCACTTAACATTTAAAAACTAGTTTTTGTTAGAAAATTTTGAAAAGAAAATAAAGTGTAAAAAGTACAGTTTTATAAGAAATAAAGTGGATTCTAGGAAAAGATATGAAGAAACTGAGTCTATGAAAACATTTCTTCAGAAAAAACATTTTATTCTTGCCAGATTGATTGTGACTGACCAATCCAGCAAGAAGAGATTGCTTTCCAAGAAGAATAAACAAAAAGAAACTTTTCTTTAAGATTTATATCATAGAGATGGTGTGATTTTAGAAAAAAAAAAACAAAACACAATAACTATTTATTGTAGGTTTCTATAAGAATTTTATGTAATAATTGGTCTACTAACGACTGTGACATTATCCATTTTCTTCAATAAAATATATTTATCATATGATCCAAATATGATCAAACATACATAGCAAAAAAACATCATCAGTTATGATTACATTCTATTGTTTCATTAGTGGTACAAATAAAAAAGTTATTTAAACTATACTTCTAATTATTAATTTTTTTGAGATACCTTAGTTATTAAAACAAGTATTATCAAAAGGCACGGCAGTGACTCTAAGGTCTAACAAGCCAAGTACAGTAATCACTGACTGACTAGTATTACCGTAGTCATTATAGCCAAAATTTAACTCGCTCTAACTTTGGTCTTAACTATTATTATTAATCTGACAATTACATTTGAGAAAAGTATTCAATAGGACCTAGACTGCTAAATTTGAAGTTACATATCCAATTAATAATAAAATTAGAAGGTTTAAAAATTGCAAAAATCGACAAAAAAGCGTCATTTTCTTCTCCTTCTCCTCCTCCTCCTATGCAGACACCTTTACAGGTCGCATCGTTTAACCGATATCGATGAAATTTAGAATATCGGTGTTTCTTAGCTTACGTGAGGTCCCCTGAAAATTTGAGCACAATCGGACCAAAACAAAGGGGGGAAAGGGGGATCCGATTTCCATAAATGCCTTTACATATCGCATTGCTTAACCGATTTTGACCAAATTCAGAATATAAGCATAGGGCGTAGTTCATTTAAAATAATATAAAAATTTTGGCCCAATTGGGCTAAAATTAAAAGGTGTAGAAGACGATAGTTTTCTTCTCTAGAAATGTCTCTATAGGTCACATCCTTTGATCGATTTCAGAGAAATCTGGAATGTAAATGTGATTTATGTTAATTAAGCCTTTCTAAAGAAGTGCAGCCCAATAGGACCAAAATGAATAAAGTAGGAAGCTTGTTTATCACTAACTCTTTTACTTCTCGTATCGTTCAACCCTATATCGATGAAATTTGGGAAGTAAGTATTACTTAGATTACTTCAGATCCTCTAAAAGTTAGAGCACAATTGGGCTAAAAATAAAATGGCAAATGCTGTTTTCCATACGTTTTTTTCTATATATTACATTGTTTAACCGCTTCTCACCAATTTTGGAATACCGACATTACATTATGCACTATAGTAATTCCATATTTCTGTCGATGATAGCAAAATTGCTGAAATCATATCAGTGATGTTACAATGTTTAAATGCGGTGTGCTAATGGAAAACGTGCTGCGTGGTAAGCAACCACAAGCGAAAATTTCGGAGGAAACACATACTCCTTGATGACTTACAGTACCAAGATTTCTAGATAATGTTCATAGACACAAATTCGCCTCTTTTGTACAGTTCGCTACCTACCAAGTCTATTTGTAAGAAATAGGAGTTTCTGATGGTTATAACCTAACCTATATTTTCTCCTGTAAGTTATAATAGAAAACTATTTAGGAAGTTTTCTTTTCTGATACAGATTATAGTAGAATCGATTGGAGTGGATGCTCTTTTTTTTATGGAACTTTGTTTCAAAGAAGGGATAATACAAGCTTCTATACCTTTATGTTTCCTCTTCGCTGCACTATGAAAATGATATCAAAGCATAATAAAAAAGCATCACAGAAATGGCTTTGTGTATCGTTACGCATTACAAAAGAGATATTGAATAATACAACGTTGAATGTTTCTATATGCATATTAATATTTAAAAAAAAAAGTTTCTCTTTTATCAAATACCATCTTTTTTTCTTTTTAATTTTTAGAAATTATAAAAAAAAATCTGGAAAACGCTTTATGGCTACTATTATTTTCTTCTTTAGTTCCAAGAAAAGTTTTTATAACCGAGCCATAAACCATTTTATCTATAAATCATGGTGTTTTCTATAAAATGCTATTTTAGTGGCATTTTTCTACTAAAAATCAAGAATATAATTTAAAATTTTTAAAAATGATTGGTGTTTGGATTATACATGTATATATAATATATATATATATATTTATGTATGTATATAAATTATTTACACAAAATTAAACATATCGTGAATATCCTGAAAGAACTGATTGAAAATGATATTGCTGAAAGAAGTAATATTGTTTTGCTACTGTTTAATTTTATTTTTCCTTTATAAAAAGTAATAATAAAAATCGATTTACTATTGCTTTTATTATTTCTTGATAAAAATCGATTACTATTCCTTATATTATTATTTTTTGTAAAGGAATAATAGAAGGAATAGCAATCGATTATCGATAGTATTACTGATATTAATCGATTATCTCTTATTAACAAGATATTGATATAATTTATATTTTAAAAATTAGTTAATCTGCATGTAGTAATATTTTTTGGAAAAATAGTACTGATTTTGCTCTTAGTTTTATTATTCCTTTATATAAAGAAATAATGACATTAAACAAGTGCAAAATTATCTTGCTCTGAGTGTAAATTATATCAATTTATTGTTATAATCGATAATCGATTACTATTCCTTTTATTAATTGGATTTTTTGTAAAGGAATAATAGAAGGAATAGCAATCGATTATCGATAGTATTACTGATAGTAATCGATTATCTCTTATTAACAAGATATTGATATAATTTATATTTTGCAAATTAATTAATCTGCATGTAGTAATATTTTTTGGAAAAATAGTACTGTTTTTGCACTTAGTTTTATTATTCCCTTATATAAAGAAATAATGACATTAAACAAGTGCAAAATTATCTTGCTCTGAGTGTAAATTATATCAATTTATTGTTATAATCGATAATCGATTACTATTCCTTTTATTAATTGGATTTTTGTAATCGATTTTTTATAAAGGAATAATAATCGATTTTTTTTTATTACTTTTTATAAAGAAATAATAAAATTCAACAGTAGCAAAACAATATTACTTCTTTCAGTAATATTATTTTCAATTATATTACTTTTTATAAAGAAATAATAAAATTCAACAGTAGCAAAACAATATTACTTCTTTTAGTAATATTATTTTCAATCTGTTCTTTCAGGATATTCACGATAGGTGTATATAAAGAAATAATAAATAATAAAATAATAAGATAATCGATTATTAAAACTAATATTGTCTATAATCGATTAATATATATTAGTTAACAAATTTATGTTAAATAAAATATTTTCTAGACTATTTTGGCCACTTTTGTTAATTCCAGATGACTATCGAAGTTTAAATGATATTTTTAAATTTTAATTATGTGCCTTTAACATTAAATTGGATACGTTTGAATTTAAATTCATCATAATTAGTTAAAATTATTTTTTAAAATTTAATTACAATTAATTGAATTATACAAATGATTAAAACGAATTAGTTTATTTTCATAAGGATAATAATAACGGCATTTTAAAATCGAAATTGGGTTTTAATTCGGTTTCGAGAATTTAATTAGAAATTTTTATTTATAAGTTACGTAAATAGAAATATAATTAAATTAAGAATATGTGTCACAAATATCGTGTAGTTCTAATAAAGCTTTGCTTAATTAAAATTTTTTTTTTCGTTAACTTTTTTCTTGTTTTTTTAAACAATTCTGTTTATTATTTTATTAATTCTTGATGTAAAAATTTTCTAATTTATTTTCACGTCTTTTAATTATTTTGTGCAAAAGTTAACCCATTCGATAAACCTATTTATGAATATTTTAACGATGATTTATTAATTATATTTTTTTTTAGAAAACTTATCTGAAGACCAAAAAATATCCAATTATATCAGGTTTTTTTATAATTACGTTTATTTTTTAATGACAATAATTTATTTTTGTTTTGTTAACTGGAAAAATAATGCCAATAAATATATATATATATGTTAATATTCTTCAAAATTTATTATAAATGAAGTATTAGGCCAAAATTTTAATATTAAAAAATTTTTCAGGAAGATGTTATTAAAAGAATGCGTATAAAAGAATTGCATTTTTAATCATCATCCAATGACAATAACCAATTAAATTAAATTAACTTAATTAAATTATTAATTAAATTACTCAAGTTTCTGAAAATATAACTATTTATTATATCAGATTAACCGTTAATCAAGAAATAATTAGAAATTACTAAGGAATTGCTAATATATTTTTCTGAATTCCTAATCGTGCGATTTGCATTAAAATTCAAACAAATGAATTGATGCCATCAGGAAATATTATTGTAAAATTTAAACGAAATCCGTGTAATCAAACCAGAGTTATTTATACTTATATGCAACAAAGCAAATTAGTGCTCAGGCTCTTAATGTGGTCATAAAAACAGAAATAAGAAATGTAATTTATATATATATTTTTCTTTCTGATTTCTCCAAGTTATTTTTAAAAATTAATAATTAAATGATAAATGGTAAATATCAAAACGTCTAAATCATATTTTACAGCATTGTTTAGTTTACATAACGTCCTATTCATTTTAATATATCGATTTATAAATTTTACAGCATGTTTTTTAGAAAATAAATTATTAAATTTAAGCATCTTCCATTTTTTTCTTCTTTTTTAGTGATTTTCTTTCCGAAAATGGTTTCGCTGTATATATATTTTTTTCCTTCTTCTCTCGTAGTTTAAAATGAAATCGCATCATCTATTTTAATTTTAGTAAATGTTTAAAGTTCCAGAGTGGTAATTTTTATTGACAAACTTCACTTTCTCTCTCTATATATATATAAGTATAAAAAATTAAAAAAAAAATTGACGGTTGGAGGAAGTCTAGAATTTTAGTATAAAAAATTAAAAAAAAAAATTGACGGTTGGAGGAAGTCTAGAATTTTAATAATGATTCCTAAAAAAACTGTTTACGGGGTAATTTTTAATACTTCAACATAGTTTAATTTTATATTTATACTTTTTTAATATTATTTTTTACTGGAGTACGGGCGAACCACTTAATATTAAATTACTCAAGTTTCTAAAAATGTAACTATTTATTATGTTATACTAACCGTTAAGTAACAATCATTAAAAATTGTTAAAGAACCGTTAACATTTTTTTCCTGCACTTCTAATAGTGCGATTTGGCATAAATTTTAAATACGTTAAGCAATGTCATCAAGGAGTATTAGGGAAAAATTTAATACAAATCCATGCAATTTAACTAAAGTATTGATGCTTATACATAAGAAACATTAACTGTCACTAAAACTCATAATACGGCATAAAAAATAGCTTTAAAATAAATTTATATTAAATATAAATATAT